>JAIPRL010004528.1:0-37438 GCA_025469235.1 Pemphigus obesinymphae | reverse complement strand
CTTTTTCAGGCAGAAGAAGTCCCGAGTAGTTTTTTTGAGCGTAAAGAATAACCATCCTTTTTACCTTTTTACGATATAATAGGTATATCGACTTTTTTTCCTAATTAGGAAATTTTAACTTTTAACTTTCAAAGTTAATAAAAAATATACCAGTATAACTTTTGACTTAACTTAGCTTATATTTTTTTGCAATTAACATAACTTAACGAGTTCAAAAATATCGTTAACTTGCCCAGCCTTAGCATGGTTCGGCTGGGTTCCGGTTCGGATGTTATTTTATCATGACGCACAATAATATCAACACAATAATGGCACAAAGCCGGAAAAATACGATTTTCAGTTGATCGAATTTTAGTCCTCTTCGATAATATTGTTTCATATACCCTTGATTTATTATACGATCGATTAAAATAATACGGTATAGAAATCATCATCGTAATAATAATAATAATAATATTAATATTTATAGTTTAATTTCCACGCAATATTTTAGAGTATATATTATATTTTCGCATAAAATGTTTTATTATAGTGCATATTATAATATATAAACACGTGCGTGTTTAACGTGGTTATTTAGTAAGTTATATTTAGTGCATTGAATTACACGGCTCTGATAACGCGATGATAGCGATGATAACGATGATGACGATGATGATGATGATGATAATTGGACGTTAATTCCGCACACGGTGCCAATGACTATATATACATTATATACACTTATATATACACACATATACATTATATACACATATATATACACACACACACACATATATATACACACATATATATATATATATATATATGTATATGGCCATCATCGTGCATGGTCGCGGGATCAGACTAGAAATGCCAGGAATGTTGAACCTTGTTGACCCACGACCCGGTGTGCGGTAGTGGCATACAACGCACCATTATATTGTATATATAATATTATACATCTCGCGGTTGTCCTTTTACGGTTTACCCCTCTCTCGACGCCCCACCACGTTCCTTCCCATCGTCTCTCCCCTGCCCCCACCTCCCCCGTCATTATGCCGATACGATAATGAACACTTTTTTTTTGTTTTTCACGTCGTCGCAACAGGTTTTCGTTTTGTTTTTTTTTTTTTTTCCTTTTTTGGGTGGGCGGCAGGGGCGGGGGAGGATTATATTTCGGGAGATCGGGCGCCGGGGGAGGAGGAGGAGGAGGAGGAGGAGGGGGGGGTACCGGCACAGCGTTCACAAGGAAGGAATACACTCCGCCGTATATTGGGATCGGATAAGATCAGACCCGGATCGGATTTTTCGAGTCATTCCCCCACAGGGCCGGTATCGCGCACGTTATCATTATCATCATTATTATTATCATTATCATTATCATTATTATTATTATTAAGTATTATTATTAAGTATTAGCTGTTATAAATATAATGTATTATTATATTATAATATACACACGCGCACGGGGTATGTATTATAACGAATCACGTCCACATAATATGTAATATTTGCCGATAACCGCCGTGATAATATATTTACCCGTTTTAAGTATAATATACGCGCACGGCACACCGCCGATAAACTGTACGGTACGTATATATATATAAGTACATATATACTATAATATATCATAATAACGCAAGGCCGGGCGAGTTAAACGATGAATAATTTCTTTTGACTCGTTAATAGTTGATAGGATGCAGCTATATATGTATACATATACGAGTATATACCCGCTTCTTAAGGCGTTCTGTATAGGCAATCTATCCATATAGAGTTTTGTAAAAAATTAAAATCCCACAATTTTCACTGAATATTATTAATTATATCTTAAATGCAATTTTAAAATAAGTATATGTCACTATCGTTTTTTTTACTGTTACGTATCATCACGATATTATATATTGTTAAAAATCATACGTGCATCATAATTATATAATAATGTCCGTGAAGTGTTGGCCGCCCAAAATCGAACGGCTGACTTCAAATCAATTCAAAATTAATTTGTAAGTCATTTGTCAGTATTTGTAAGCCCAAAATCAAAATTTGGAAGTCGTCCCTTCTTCAATTATCCCTAAAAATAAGTTAGCCGTGGTTCATTGAGTTTTTCGAAATTTGCAGAATACACCAAAATACGCTCTATAACTCTACTCCGACTTCTCTCTCTCTCTCTCTCTCTCTATATATATATATATATATATATATGTTAATCGCAGGATCAAATTTAATCAAAATATGAAAGATAAGAATATTTATTGTGCTCGAGTGTGGAGTTTTTATTTTCTTTCAATATCTTCATTTGAAAGCGCCTAAAATCCGTGATTGAAAATTGTGAAATTTTCGAAAAAAATTGTTAACTAAAAAAAAACCACGTGATTTTTTAGTATATAATATATATATATATACAAGAAAAATGAAAATGTTGTTAATAATTGATTAATTAAAATGATCGACTAAATGAACGGCGTTCATTTTTTTAAAGAACACGAGTGCGAATGTGTTCTTTTTGAAATACATTTGAACACGTGAACGTGAACGAATTCAATTTTAAAGTACCTAAACGTTTCGAACACTGGGAAAAATTGATAAATGCCTTCTTTTTCCGTTTTTAACCGATTATGAACATTTTGATAGAAAATTATTAGGATATTCACTTTTTTCGTTTGTTGTCTTGTTTTTATTTTCAAAAATATCATCATTATATTATATATGTGTGTATATATAATAAATTAACAGTTTATACCCTCTTATTTTCCAAACTACGATATAATCTCGTATATAACATGCTCAGGATTACACCTATTCGCATATTAGAGGAGTCCAAGATGAGTTTTTGATAGCTACCACAGGGTGGCAAAGTTACCAATTTATTGGACGGGTTTGGTAATTATGGTCAACTTGTTCCAGAGACCAGGCGCTACCAGCGAAAAAAACCTCGTTGGCTACCCCGAGGTCGAACCGTGGACATCGTACACCGAAATATGCATTTCGACCACTCGACAACCATAGTCAACCTCATGTACCCATATGTGTAATTACGACCTATATCTCAGAACACTGATAATACAATAGTTATTTGTAATAAATTGTAAATAATGTGATTACATAATTATGTACGAAACGTCAAAATGGTACCTATTTAAAGATAACGTATCTGTGTACAATGCAGTTATTGTTCGCGCACCCAAAGTAAAATTGTACGCTCTTGCGGCCCCTTTATACAAACCTTAATCAGTTCATTTGAAACATTGACTAATCTATGAACTAACTCAAAATAAAATAATCGAACCAAGTTCACGAAACGGTTAATTTTTTTTTCTTCCGATAAACTCGTATCATTTTAATTAATTAGTACAAAATGATTTCAAAAATTGCATTAAGTAAGTTAGTTATAAAGTTCGTTTTTCAAAAATATACCTATTCTTATTATTTCAATATGATCCTTTTTAACTGATTTAACTGAAAAGATTAATTTGTATCATTGATTTTGCTATTAATTTAAATTATTTTATATTTTCAACTTGAAAATTTCGTGGAAATAATTATTACTATAATAATATATAATATAATATCAAATAATCGTTAATATAATTAAATATAATTGAACTTTTTAAGAAAAATTAACTATTAAAATAAAGTTCAAATTTGTTGAAAATATGGAATAAATTCAAAAAAAGTTGATTCAAACAAAACTTGATTTTGAACATATGAACTAATTAATTTCAACTCTGCATTTATGCTCCGGTCACGTAAAAATACTTTTAATAAAAACTTTTTAATACAAAATTATATATTTTTTTTTAAGGCTCAAGTTTCAATTAATCTACATAAATACATATGATGTCTTATAGTATATTTACATAATTACACTTTATGTTATTTATATAACTTAAGACGACGCTACATACTCAATTTTCAAGAGGTTTTGTATAGGACATTTTCATAATATTTAAAACGAATGCAAATCAAACAAAATATTGAAATATATTTCAAAAATAATTTAGTAAAACGCCTGTGTCAGTACCGTTTTTTATTATTGTGTAATCACGATATATTTATTAAAAACATGTTTAACGCGATTCGAATTCCGTGTAACATTAAAATAATGTAAAAACAAAATTGAACTACCATTTAAAATATGAGAAGTAAAACTAAGTTTTGTTGGAAGACGATTCTTGAAAATCGTATTAACAAATTAAAAATATAACTCAGCAAAAACGCTAAATATTAAATTGTATATAAAATATAAAAATCATTTTGAAAATCTAATTCCAATCGAAAAACTTTTTAATTTCAATTTTCATCCTTTAAACGGTATGTAATTTATGTCTCAATATTTATAGTATTCTTAATAGCATTTGAATAATTTATTACGAAAATATACTATTGCACTACGAACATTAGTTAGTGTAGCGTCTTGTTAATTTTTGGTTTAATATATTATAATTTGTTTAAACAGAATATTTTTCAATATTCAAATACATACATTTAAACTCTATAATAAATACTTCTAAAAAAATATTCAGAATACGTAAAAAACTTAAAAAGAAATATTTAAATACCAGTAACTAAATACTTGTACGAGTATTCGAACATTTCACATGATTGCTAAACTTACACTAATATACTATCGATATTAAACGGTGTTTTATTTTTATAACATTTAACAATATACCTATTTTATTTTTTAACAATATTATGTTAAGTAGTTTTTTCTGAACTATCAATAATAAAGAATATACGTAAATTAAATTTAAATAAACGTCATTTAAATACGTAAAAAAAGTTTTGTTTCCTTCGATAATAAAAGGTTTATTTTCATAATCATAATAGTAAAAGCCCAATAAAATAGTTTCTATCTAAAATGTTTTAATATACAAATTGTTCAATAGTTATAACACTTATTCAGACAATTTTAAATGCCATTTTCTACATATTTAGTGTAAACGTGTTTTCGAACAAATATCGAAATTGACTAGTGCCTATATAATATTACATCTTTAAAACTAGGCGAAATGTTGAGTTTTTGAGGGGTTGTTTGTACAGACAATTTCTTGTAAGGATTCTAACAACAGATCCAATTCCGTTATGAAACCTCGAGTCGTCTCTATAGATTGACTTTTCCATTATTTTATTTTTTTTTACCCAAGTTCAACAAAAATTAAAAATGATAATACCTATTTATTGAAAAAATTATGGGGGACTGGGGTAATAAATTTTAAAATAGAATCCACGACTTTTAAAAAAATACATTGTTGTAAATAAGTAATTCGATTTTAAAAACGAAAAAACATTATTAAAATTTGTTAATGTGTTTTATATAACGTTACCACGTTTATACCGGATTACCGGATTATACCGTAGCACATTTTTAAATTAAAAAATATTTTTGCCGATGAGGAAGATTTGCGAACTTTATGATTTTCTTCAACACATTCTTCGAACTTATTGATGATATCAAAACTGTTATCAAAATTTAAGTTAAAGCAACGAAGTAATTCAATACGTTTTAGGAGGTCTATATAGTATCGCTGAAAAATTGTCGACTGCTTTCTTCTAAAAAGTATTGTATTGGCGCAATTTTTGTAAAACCTATGGCAATATCAAAGACATTTTGAGAAAAATTTTAATGTAACTAATTATGTTTAAGCTGTTCCAGTATCATTTTATATTTATTATGACACAATAATGATGTTTATTGAAACCTATATTTCGACACAGAATAAAACCCTGAAGTTAACCTGAAGAACCATTATTAATGTATAAATAAATATAAAAGTATCTACCTATACCTGGAAACTTAAATTATATGCAATTCCTTTTAAATAATCAAGGATATTTTTATTATCACAATCGTCGGCTATTTGTAAATTTCGTTTAGCTGTATCTTTATATATTTTATTATTAATTATATTATAATGGACTTTTAGACCAAAAAGCTCGACGGAATAAACTTCTTTACTTAAAATGTAAAATCAATAAATACCTAATTATTGATTTTTAATATTTAAAATTAAATAAAAAATGCACCTTTTATATACGTAATATATTAATATTATATATTTTTTTTTTTTTTTGCCATAGACCCCTGTCTCATTGGTTGAACGGTATATATTTTTACACAAAATAGGCGAAAACGATAATTATTTATCTGTGCAACATCAGAGCCGTTTTTATCTAACACGTCTAATCAATCACTTCCAATATTATAATACTATCTCTAAAAATTACCAGTTATATAGGTAAACGAATTGTAAAAAATTAATTTATCACTAAAAAATTCCGATATTTTTTTAAGTAGGAGTGTATTCTTCTGGGGGATAGAAGGTTATTTTGTTAAAAATATCAAGCGTATTTTCAACAAAGAATTTAAATGCGCTCGTTTTTAAGGGATGCGTTGAATTTTTACCAAATCAGATTACGTTTTTTTTTTTTTTTTTTCAAAAGAAAACTAATATCCGATATCTAAAGACGTTAACATTAATTTTTAATCGGATATTTTCATTGTAAATGAAGATTTCCTAAATTTATTATTAATTTAATATTTAGTATTAATACTGTTTATAAATATGAATACGGATGAATATTATAAAAATAAAATGTTATTAAAGTGATCTCACTTTAAAGTTAAAATCAAGCAATATAATTCAAATTAAAGTATCGTAACGGCCAATGAAATGTGTCAATATTTATATTAAAAATGTAAATAATTTAGTATTTTCATGTTATAACGTGAATCGTTCCTGAATTGGATGTTTTGTATGTTAACATATGTACCTGTGTGTAAATAAATTGCCGATATATTGTCCCTCAAAAATTACTGTTAACCTCACGTGCATATTTAGGCAAAATAGTAGGTATTGTGTAAACAAAACGTAAATATATTATTGGATGGAATGTTATTAAAACGTTCATCAAATATTTAATAACTATATTTATTCAATTTGAAGTATATTAAAATTTTGTTATTACATGGTCTTAAAGGTAAAAGTAGTATGTTGTACTATTCACCATCTCTTTGGCAAGAATGAATGGTGATTGGACACTAATTTTGTTTAACCAGCATTTAAGTGAGCACGAAAAATATTCACATTTTCATAAATTTAAATAATCGTAAAAACGAAATGATTGATCGTCATAGTATACAATTTTATCACTAAAATAATGCCAAAAATCACGTTTACAAAAAAGTTATTTTGATTTCTTTGAATAAAAATTTGCGTCAAATTTTCATTTTATTACATTGAGTTTCTGAAAATTTAATTATAACCTAAGAGTGTACAAATATTGAACATGGATATGTACCTATTATATATAAAAAAACCAAAAAATATTGATTAAAACACAAGTCTGTGACTACTGTACTATACCTATAAAATAATCCTGAACACAGATGGTATAAATGCAAATGATATATTTAAGTAATCGTATGATTTAATTTATCGATTTTTTTTCTTTTTTTATTAGAACTTTTAAAACCCCCTGAAAATTTTAATTGTCGATGTGTTCGATATCGGTTTCGAAATAGGTTCGTAAAAATATAAATAGAAGTTCCGGTTAGGTTTCAGTTCCAAAATTAGTTTTCACCTATCTGCCTGCTCCTACGACAATAATATTATTATTAATTATTGTATATTAGGTATGCAAGTTATAAGCACGGTCGTCTACCGTTGTTATGATCATAACATAAAGTAGGTATATTTATCAATATGATAATATATTATAAATTAGTTTCATATTTAGAGATGTGGATTTTACCGGTAAATTTGGGTAAATTTTTATTTTTGCATATATATTTGATTATTTTCAAATTAATTAGTAAATTAATTGTTATTTCATATAACTTTATAAATCATTTGAAGCCGTCGTATTGCTTAATATCAAATATACAAATTGATTAATTTACATAAAAAATGTTTTTCTTTTATCATTATTCATTTTGTTTACCTATATTCCTATAGTTTTTCACATTAAAAGGACATAATGTTCACCAAACACTTTTTGTTTCATTTAGAACAGTAAATAATTTATTATTCTAAAAAATAAACAACTTTGATACTAACATCAATTTTATCTTTTTAGATTCTGAGCAGAGAGCATGGGATATAGTAGTGGGTTTTAAATTGTTTTATGTAATACAAATGCGTTTTAATGTATACATAATGGAACATAATGTATTCAAATAAATTAGAAAACTCAACATAACTTTAATACTTTATACCTTAAAAAAAATATATATATATATAAATATAAACTTTTTTTTTTTTTTCTGAGTAAACACAGTATGGCATAGACTAAATAAAAGTTATTATACTAGTAAAAACATTTAAAATGAGGGTAAAAAAATTTACCGGGTAAAAAAACCATCGGATAAATTTACATTTACCCGTAAAATTTACCGAGCTCACATCTCTATTCATATTAAGAGGCCGCAACACCAACGAAAAATCGACCTAAAAGCGTGACAAAACTGTGGGACTTTGAAAAGTCGGATTTCAATTCTGAAATCTGTTTTGAATTTATCAGTTTGTCTTTTAGGGATCGATTGAGGCGTTTATTTTTATTTTATTTTTTAATCGTGTTATTTATCATTAAAAGTCAAAAATTTTAAACATTGATTTTATTTTAATCTGTAATAATAAAGAAAAATGCCTCGATCGATCCCTAGAAGACAGGCCGACACATACAAATCTGTTTACAGATTGTAAATCCGACTTTCCATAGTTCCACAATTTTGTCAGGCTTATTGGTCTTTTAGGTGGAAATTTCGTGATTACACAACAATAAAATGTGATACGGGTACGGGGCTATTTTTAGATTAATTTTAAATTGTACATAAATATTTCTAAATTGTTAAATTTTTATTTATCATAATATTTCTTAAAAATTGCCTATATAGAACTCCTTAAAAATCGCAGGTGTTGCGGCCTCTTAAGGTCTATATATTTTTCATTGGTATAAACTCAATTATCTCATATATGGTATTAGTATTTGTGGTGGAACTTTTAAAACTCATATTTCGTTATTATACGTCACTATTAGGTAACTCTTTAATAAAATACATTCTAAAAAAGCCATATATCTCACTCCAACTATCGAAATTTATAAACTGTTAAATGTAAATAATCTATCAATACTATACTTACATAGAAACCACTTACTTCTATTATTATAATATAAACATAAACATCTTATAAATAAACCTAATCATAATTTTAATACTAGATCTAAAGGGAAAAATAATATAAACCCCCATAAATGTAATAAGTTATTTGGATTAATGTCCCCTTAAACATAGGAATTAATTTATTACCTACGTGATAAAAATATTGATATTGACTCTTTCCTTTTGTTAGTAGTTTTAAGTTGTACATTAAAATTTATAATGTTTAATTAATATATATTTAATTTTGCATTTTATTATTTAAATTTAACAAATATACCTATAATTATAATGTAATATGATCAAGACTCACCCAACCTAAAACAAGTTTTTTTAGAGGTTGGGTCAGAAAGCATACCTACTTGTGATTATTATTAAGCGTGTTATTTAAAATTTCTGAAATAAAGATCATATTATTATTATTAATAAAAATAAATGCAGTCTTCACCAGATTAGCATGGGCTAACCATTTTTAAAAATGAGTACCTAGCTCGGTATATTAGTATATTGGTTAACTATTCTTTAAAATGTTCGAATTGACTCCGGATATATTTTTTAAATGTTCTATAGACAGTGTATTGTGGGGAAAAATTCACTACATTTGGGAATTTTTGATTTTATTGATGCCCATCTCCCGAATAAAGGGATTGGAGGTAGAATCCATCATAATCGAAAGCTCTAGGTTTGGACTCGAATGTAGGATTGGGTGGTGCCCCCTACATAATGATAATAATTTGTCATTGATTTCAAATTCACCACCTCTGTTAAGACAAGTATCCTGTCTGACGAGTGAAATGCATCCACCCCTTATATTTATCTAACATCGACCGGTTGTTATTTTATTTTCTATTCTGAAAAATTAGAATTCAAATTTTTAAATTGTTTAATAAAGTCTAAAACATTTTAATTTTTGAAGTATTATAAGTAGGTATTTTTTTTTAACCTATTTATTGACAGTATTAATACTATATTTAAATTTTGATTAAAATATCTAGGTACATAATTACATTGTAAAAATTGTTCACTCCAATATGTTGATTTATAATTAAATGGTTATGAAAATGAATAGTAATACGTGAAGTTCATGTACCTAGTGAATAAGTGTAAAAAGCTTAATTTTTTAATTAGTTAATACGCCCTTGATTATTACTAACATGTATTTATGGACTGATGCAAATTAAAAATAAATCATTCTTAAAACTTTTACATGAAACTTTGAGGTTGGAGACCCACTGCAGTGTTGCATTATGCTGCACATAATTGCGAACGCCTTTCACACTAAATCTATACTGTCAAACTCTATAATAATAGCTATACCTACCTGTCTTGAAATGAGTAAAAATTGGTTACAGTCTAAACTACTGATGTATAATATCAAAATCAATACCTTGTAGTATTTTATAATCAATTCAACCTTAGGGACGTAATATTACAAATATACCTATCTGGGCATCGATTATATTAAGGTAAAATTATTATTTTAATCAATAGTGAACTAACGAAACTATATTTACACTGCGTATTGTTTTCTGCAGTATATATCATTATATAATATTCGATGTACATGTAATGATATATACCATATACCTATATATCGATTGCGATATAAAAATATTGTATGCATGCGAATTGCATAAAAATGCCATTTCTATATACCTACTCGCCAAATGACCGTGGGGTAAAAAAAAGTAGTGGATTTCTTATGGAACCCCCCCGTTGTTAGTTTAGAAATGCAGTATCTATATATATATATATATATATACAATATACGTTATACATACATATATATAAAACATTTTCCATAATGGTTATTATTGTATGCGATGTGTATTATATACAGTGTGAAAAAAAAAATTATGTTCTGTGTCGAGAAATACTTTTAAACGTGTCAGACATGTAACACGATTCAGCAAAAAATTGTTTGATTTCTTTATGACTCTCGAAAACTTATACAAGTATAGGTATATAATTTCTTAAAACTTCCAATAATGATACTTATATCTATGTTATCTAGGAAGTTAATTTATGATGTTTTAAATGGTAGGCAGGTATTTGCAGTATTAACTATAGGTATAGTATCTATTAATGCAAATAATGGGCTGTATAGATACCAAAATTTCATTATATATATCTATGTATATTTCAAAATAAATATTTCAAATTAAAAAAAAACGTTTAAACAATGAAAAACCTGTTTTTATAAAAACGTAAAAATAATAACCTATTGTTATAGCCATGCACATATTATAAATATATATTGGACTCGGTCCAAAGACTACAGTGTTAATATTTGCGATCGGTTGAGATATGTATTTTTTCTCTCATTCTACACGGAAAATTAACCACCACCCATCTGAGATTCGCATACTTCATTACCTCTTCCGATTTGGACGTCGACTCGGCCACGATACATCATTTACCCTATATATGCTGCAGATATATAAATGCACATTATCTATTTATCCACTTGAAAAATTATCAACGAATTGCAATAAAAAATAATCCTACAACGTCGTGGCTAATCTGCGAGAAGTTTGTAAAGAAAGCTCATTAATATAAAAACCTGATCAGTGGATGACAGCACTTTGCTCGTTGGATAGGATAAGTTTGGTGGAAGTGTTGAATTCGAAAGCAATGGTATGAATTATTTCTTTCAATAAGACGATTCTGATCATAGCGTTTGAAAGTACCTACTATTATAGCTATCTAGAATGAATTTGTTATTAAATAAGAGCTATTTACTCCACAAACTTCTCCTTCTATTCTAAATGTTATTTCACGAAAAAATTTATAAAAAGTTATTTAGATATATAGATGGTGGAAGTTGCTCCATCGTTCTTTTCGTCCTTGGTATTATCATAATTTTAAATTCAAAAGAAAGATAATTAATATCGTTGTATCCGAAAGACGATCTAAGCGAAGTTTAGTATGATTTTATTATGATGATCTAATGATTAATATCAATGATGGGTAAACATTTTTTTATACATTTAATTTCCAAAACACATAAAGAATACTTAATAATATTAAAAATATTTTCATGGAAACTCTCTAAAATCTTCTCGTCTTCGTCATTGTCTTAATACATTTTTAATATTATATATTATGCGTCAATGACGTAGGCAAGGGGATTTTAGGGAGTTTCACTTCTTTCCTTTTCATGAGAATATTTTGAATAGTGTTCACTTTTAATTAATGTTTTCATGTAACTTCGTTTTATAGACTAGGAATTTTAGAAATTAAATTCATAAAATTAGTGTTAAAAGTACGATGATTCAAAGCGGTAAAAGAAATTCAGATGAATGTAGTATAAACTGTAAAACGAATCTCAACTTAATAGGTTTACGGTTAAATATGGATATATTTCAATGCATATAAAGGTCATCAACTGTATTTTCTGTAATTGGCTGACAAACCCAAATTAATAATTTAAAACTAAATAATTTTTCCCTAAAAATCTTAAAATATCAATAAAAATAAAAAATAAAAATCTATACAATTTACAATTTTAGCGTTTCACAGTAATGGCGTGTCGAGGCAAACGCCTCGTTTTGACCTCCCTAGATCCGGCACTGTCTACATTATATTGTTTTTTCTAATAAACTATTAAAATACTGACTATACGTACCTACCTATAATAATAAATAATAATATTATTACCTATGATAAATATAATATTTGACACTAAATTAGAACGACAGAATATATATATATAAAATATATCTGAAAACGCCACGTTTCAAATTGTATACAAATGTGAATGTCACCAAATAGTCGAAAATATTTATTTTGGTTATACATTTTCATTTGCTACGTCGCGTAGTGTTATTTTAAAGATTTATATTCTATTGTTCACTATCTTTTTATATTATTATTTTTTACACATTTATTTAAAAAATATTTACGAATTTCTTGTGTATAGTATTCCGTATTATACCATATAGCACTGCAAACTAGAATAATATTATACATCTATTACGCATTTTTAGATTTTCCATAGATTGAACTATGTTTAATTGAGTATAAAGTTATTTCTTATAAAATAAAATTCCTTAAAGAGTCCATAATGTACCTATAGTGTGTATTGTGTATTTAACTAAACCAATGCCTATAATATGTCATAGGCGTTCTCAAAATATTCTATCGGGGAAGGCGGGATAGATAAGTATCGTCGAAGTAAATAATTATTTAGATGGGTAAAAGTAAAAAAAAAAAAAAAAATGGGCAATTTAAAAGAATATCATTTATTCTCAAAAAGTCAGGAAGAAAATGCTCCATCTTGTCCATTTCTCTAGGTTTTAGTCTTTATTTTAGGTATAGGTATTAGTATAATATTGTTATTACTATCACTATTATACTTATATATATATATATATATTATGTTTTAGTGCTACATAATGTGCCTTTGGTTCTAAGTATTGTATTAAGAGGATTTTATATTTCACTTATTTGTTGGAAAACGATACAATGTATGTACTGTAATAGAAAAATATAAACCGATGCGCAATATATATTATTGTAACAGTGATTGAAAACTATATTTGGAACCAGCAGCGCGTCCAGCATGGAAAATAATAAAAGCTCGCGTCTAAAAAACGTTTTATTAAAAGGAAAATTCACATTTAGTGTGCTCGGATAGCATTGTTAAAATGCGTATTGTAGTCTCAGTAATACACTTCAGGGAAATCTACTGTAAGAAATGTAAACCAACGTTTCTATGAAGTTGTATATAATAGGGATCAACGCACAACGCTGATGATAAACCTTATAATAATGACTGGCCATAACGATGATAAAGTATATAATAATAACTCAAATACATTACAATATATAATATATAGTATTTATTTTATTTTATTAAAATACCTTAAGTAGGTATGTAGGTACTTTCATAGTTGTAAGTATATAATAAACGTGAATAATAAAAAATAAGGGATAAAAAAAAAAAATATTGTACCTTGTGATTTTACTAAATGCAAACATTTAAAAGATAAATACATTTTTAATAAATACATTTTATAAATAAGACCATATAGGACATATAATATATATATTTATATTATGCAGTATGTATATCATTTACTTAAAATGAATGTGTGTGTATATATATATATATATATATACACTGTGGTAACATATTTACAAAGTTAATAATTAATAAAAAGGAATAATTAGAAACAAAAATCTATGTACTTACTTGATGACTGATACCTGTACAATTATAATAACTAATCTTGATTGTACCTACCTACATTTTTGGAACAACATAATATCATTAATGAAATATAAATGTATTTAATATTTAATACTTTAATGGAATAAATTACCTATTTAACATTATAGTCTTATTTGTTTGATAAAATATTATACAATATTTTTCATATTTATCAATATTTTTTTTTAAAAATAAATAAAACTGATGTACTTTTTCATATTTTTGCCGGTATTTAAAATCTTGTATAGTTATATTTATTTTTGGGTGTTGATAAAATGCATGATAATTTTTCTATCTTATTATATAATAATTATAATTATTTTATTATCCTATAAGATTGTATGATTTATAGAATTATTTTGAGATAACACTTTTCGCTATGCTTGCAACTATGGTTTGGTCTCGGACATGGCGTTCATTCTGCTGGTAGGTACACCACCTGTAAATCTACTAGCACTGGAGAGAAGGAATATTGAAATAATGCTGGCACAGATGCTAACCATCAAAGAGGCAAAAAGGATTGCGAGAGGATCTACGATAGAATTTGGCATGTCAGGTGGACAAACACAACAAAAGCATCATGGACTAAGACTGTTACCAAACATTCGGAGATTGATTTCACGTCTAAACCAGATATCAGTCTCCTATCACCTATCGCAAGGACTCACAGGACATGGTTGTTTTTAGGAATACCTTTTCAGGAGGAATAGGGTGCTGGACCTAAAGTGTGTCTATTGCCCAAAGCCCAGAGACATGGTAGAACATACAGGAAAATTACAGTTTTAATTTTCCACATTGGAACGAAAACAGGAGAGAAATAACGCGTGTGATCAGATACGCAAAGGTCGTGGAAGATCTACTATGTGGGCTCAATTTGGTCCAACTTCCAGAAGATAAATAAAGGCATGAGAATTAGGCTACTCAAAGAGGCCACAATTCATCAAAGTTAATTCATCAGCATGATCTAATGCATTGTGGACTCCAAATAAATGGAAGAAAGGTAACGAAAATTGGAGGAGAGGGTGTTAAAGAAATGGATTGTGAACGTAATAAGAATTCATGATATTATCTTCTTCTTCTTCTTCTTCTCCTTCGCCTTCTCTCCCAACTATTTAGGGTCGGCCACCCTGGTCCTACACTTCCACTTAACTCTATCTCCCGCATCTTCTTCACTTATTCCCACCTTCCTCATATCACTCGCCATTACATCCCCCCATCTCTTTTTCGGTCTTCCCCTCCCCCTTTTACCAACAACGTGCATTTCCCTTACTAATCTTACTGCCTCAGTCTCATCCCTCCTTAATACATGCCCGAGCCATCTTAATCTATTCTCTCTCATTTTGTCTACCATCGAAGCTACCCCTATACTACCTCTGATATACTCATTCCTTATTTTATCCTCTCTAGTAACCCCACTCATCCACCTTAACATTCTCATCTCAGCTAAACTCGTTCTCTGTTCTATCTTTCTATCTTTCTCATATAATACAATTTAGTATATTATTATGTAGTATGAACATTATACATATATATATATATATATATATACTAATAAATATACTGTATAATAATATTTATATACCTATAGGCTATGTGGCCATATTACATAATATAAATTAAATGCTTATTTATATAAGAAAAAATATTGAATAAGTAATAAGTTAAAATTACGAGACGTTGACATATGGCGGTACGAGTAAATAATAAATAATTGAAGATAAGATTATTATTCAATAATATTTTTCTGTTTAATCGACCTCCCCTTAAAAACTAGCAAAAGGAGGGGCGAGGTAAAATTTTAAAATATTTCCTATTAGAGCCTCTGATAATTTTCCCGCTTATTAGGTAGGTACCTACTTAGTTTTATAAAAAAAAATTTTTTATCTCTTCCCCTTTATACCATGGAAATTAATGTATTCGTATTATTGTATATGTTTTGTATATATTTTGGTAATATATTAAAAGCCGTATAACAGTATAACAGTTTAAAACGATTTTAATAAAAATACACTTTTTCGAAAAGTCTTGAAAATGTTAATTTTCTGTAACTTATAAATTCAAAATCCAATATGTCCAAAAGTAAAAATCCAATCATCACCTGATAAAAAAAAAAAATGTATTCATTCATAATATTATTATATATCTAAATATATTCTTAAAAATCATTAAACTATGCAATAAATTTGAATAGATCATTCGAACTATGATTACCTATACCATATCAAATGCAATGCTCTAGGTCTTATGTAAAAGGTCTAAATATTAAATTGTCAATATTTCAAATTAAAAACTTTAGTTTGGTACAGTAAATTTGAACATATAACATCATTTTTATTATTACCATAGTCCATTAACAATAATAATTAATATAGTTATTAAATATTATATGTTTTTTTTTTCAGTTATGCTAGGTAGTGAAATTACCAACAACTCCTGAAATATAAATTGGGTATTGGATGGGGCCGTTGTTTTCAATGTTTCGTGTAAAGAACAAGAATCTCATCACAAACAATAAAATACAACCAAAAATACAAAAGCTTTAATTTTTAATTATTTAATTTAATTTTTCAGTTTATCTTAGAGAGATTTGGCTATTATCTGAATACTTATTACAATTGTTATTTATATATTATTATAATAAACTTATACATTAATATGTTAATTATACATATTTAAATTATTTAAAATGTTCGAAAAAAAAAAAAAAAAAATGAAGTTAAGCCTAATAAGTTTTGGGTTAATTTATTTAATAAGAATGATATTAATTAATATATTTAATTAAATATAATTAAAAAAAAAACTAGTTGGTGTCTTTTTAGTTTTAAAAAATCTACCAGATATGCTTGGCAGTTGTTTAACAATTATAATTTTTATATTTATAAAATTGATTTTTGTATTTTTCATTATCGGTTGAGGTTTATTATGCAACTTATTTTCTCATATTTGGTTCAATGTGTGCCTTGCCATTGTAATCATTAGTGGTCAGTGAACAACCTAAGTTGAATACAATGTACAATATAATAAAATATCACACATTTTTGCGGTAATTCTAATGTAGAACTCATT
Organism: Pemphigus obesinymphae; assembly: GCA_025469235.1. NCBI lineage: Eukaryota > Metazoa > Arthropoda > Insecta > Hemiptera > Aphididae > Pemphigus > Pemphigus obesinymphae. The sequence continues at coordinate 20,006 of JAIPRL010004528.1, read as the reverse complement.
TACCGTAAATAATTTACGTATAAATAAGTGACTAATAAGTAGATAAGCAATAGGTCTCATAGTCAAATTGCACAGTTTATCATATAGTCACAACACTAACGGTAGGTTACACATTGGGTTACAGCCTACAGGCATACAGTCTTACTTAAGAGTATAACAGAGTTCCTGTTTTAAACAACAATTCGTACTGTACAGTCCAGTGGAGCCGAAAACCATGTCTAACCGGTTCAATTGAACCGTTGAAATTTAGGGGTGGGTTGGTCGGTGATTTGGAAATATACTTGAACCTACTTTCATATTTTTCCAATTTATACGAAAGACCCCCTTTTTTTTTACTTATTTTCAAGGATGGGCAAAGTTAATGAAATAATTAACTAGATACAGTTAAGTTTATAAGAACAGTTTTTCAACTAGATACAAGTTAAAAGTTAAAATCCTATTTTAGTTAACTTAACTCAATTAATCCAAAAGTTAAAGTTCATTTTTTATCGGTATATTTGTGTGCCTACATCAAAATTACCATTCAATTTATAATTACAAAATACAATAGTTAATTAAATTTAAAAAAAAAATATGTTTTGTGAACATTAAATTATTAAATCTAGTCTTAAAATAAATCTCCATTATCTATTTTATGTAAATAAGAACAAATTCTGTACGAAACACAGAATTCAAATAACTTCTATGTTATAGCTTTTTTTTTTATTAGAAGTGGTGGTAGTTAAACGTTATATAGCCAATTTATGTTTATCACAACTATATCACGACTATTTGGTATTATGAATACTCAATGTCCAACATTAAATTAGTTTGAAGTTTAAATTATATAATTTTAGTGGGTATGTACTACCTAGGTACCTACTTATAAATAATGCAAATAGTACCTATGCCCATTTGTAAATATACAATATGGTATACTACTATACTATACTATACTTACCATAGTAGCAGTAGTTGAATTGGAAAAGAAAATAAGGACGGACTACGGGCTTAGTTAAAAAATCAGCGTTCCGGGACATATTAGAGAAGAAGTAAGCAGTGGAGGACCTCTACACCTTCTATCCAAAGTTTCTCAAAATATAGACCAAAATGTAGTTTTTATATAATTTTCAACATATATTTTTAATAAATTATTGATAAGTGGTTAAAAAGTTTTGAAAATCACAATAAATACGTCAATTTATCAGTGCTACTATAAATAACGTGTACATTTCAAGTCTCTGACATTATTGCTTTCTGATTTATTAAAATTTTGGTCATTTTTGCTATAGATTTCCTGTTCACTTAAGAAAACTACCTATTGGGAAAATCAAAAATTGCCTTGAATGAGCTTAAAATCAAGAATTTCAAACTAGACATTATTTTAAGGAAAATATTGTTATGGCTAGCTGTTGAATTTTTATACCTACGTATATATAGACGTACGATAGTAGGTTATAATAATGAATTATTATTATTAATGTCTAAATATATTGAAAATGTACTTTATTTATTTCTACAATATCCTAGTTATATGTTTTAATGGTTTTCTTTTAAATAGAAAATAATAAAAATTTGACTTAAAATAATTGTGTATTGGTTATATATGTATTATGAAGTTGAAAAAATAAAAAAAGTATATAATTTTTATTCGTTTATAATTATTGTGATTGGAAATTTAATTTGAATGTATTAATTGTCTTTTGGTATACCTTTATGAATGTTATTTTTATATTTTAATATTTTGTAATTGATATAAATGATGTGAAATTTAGGATTTTTAAGTGTGGAATTGTTTATAGTTTTCAATTGTATATAAAAGTTAATTTACATTTATTTTATTTTTAATTATGGTATATATTCAAATATTTTAAAAATGTGATTATGTTGTTTGAAAATATTGATGAAGATTTTTTTTTTTTGATTATGTAGGTAATAAAAGCTCCGATTTTGTTAAAAGCATTTTATTATTGTTGTCATATTGAGATATTTTTTTTATAAATGTAGGTAATTAAAAAATTAAAAGTATTCTATTTTTGTAGTAAAATTGAAAATGTTTTAATTATTTTATAATTATATTTTTATATTGCGATTATATGCATTTTTGTAAAACCAATCAAGTGGTTAGTTGAATATTTTGGAAAATATTATTATACGTTATTATGACCGAGTTGATTGATAATTAAAATTTTATGATGATGTCTTGTTTAAATGATTTTAGGATTTGTAATTATAATTTGTATGTGGATATTTATTTTGTGAACTAAATTGAGTGAGAAAAGGTATTAATTAGAGGGGCAAAAGACAACATCGAGATATTCTACAATAACTGCAGGGGAATAGCCTCTTAATTCCATAAGTTGTTATTGCCTAAATGCAGTAATTAAGGCCCGGTGTAGGTGAAATTGCAAAAAAAAAAAAACTATATTCAAAGAAGAATGTCTATATCTTGTTAAGAATAAAGAAAATATAAAGTAAAAAAAAAATTCAACAAGATGGAGTACCAACAAGTGTTTCAAATGGAATGAAGCCAACAATGTTTACATTAACTACACAACCACGGTCTACATCACCTATTAAATCTGAGGTCTTGAAAAAAGTGGAATCTGGCGATAAATACACAGGCAATGAAAAAGAGTCAGTGGTGACGAAATGAGTGAAAATGACGAACGTGTGCGGAACGGACAACAAGTGGAGACGAGCGTCAACGTCAAACACGCAGAAAATGATATTACGTAAGTTAGTTTAAGATTAGTAGTATAACAAATAAAATATAAAATAATAATATAATAGTTGTGGTTAAAATTCAATATAATCCTTTATCCAATGATATCTTTAGTAATACCAAAACTGGCTTCTCAGTCTTGTAAAAATATAGGTATTAGTCGACCTAAAAGGAAGAGTAATAGGTACCAGCAGGAGCTAAACAATCTCCGGACGGATACAAGTCGACCAAGAGAGATTGTTACAATAGCTATTTTTCAGATTTTTTTTAAAAATATCCCCCTTCCCTATTTTAAAATTCTGAGCACAACTGGTACTAAATATTTAAATGTGCATGTGTATTTTGTTATTATTTATTATTATTATTATTATTATTATTATTATGATGTTGATATAATGAAAAACTCATTTCTAAAAGAATAAATATAGGTACTCTTTATTTTAACACATTGATCATAATAATATCCATTATTTTTAATCTATGTCATTAACTTTAAAAGATCATAACGTTAATCATACCTATTTATTATTTATATAACAAGTTGAAGACGAAATTTAAAGAAAATTAATATAGTATAATGATGAATTAGTATAACATGCATTATAGAATATACCTAGAATTAATATAATATTTTTATATTATAGGAATGTGATTTAATGATTCTTTTTTTAAATTGTTTTAATGAAAATAACATTATAATGAAATATATTTTATAATTCATTTTAATCTATTACGTATATATTTACTTTATGTTTTTTTTTTTTTTTTTATATTATAATGTATAGGTAATTAAATTGCCTTGGATTTAGTATTGCCTGCAGCAAATATAATATAAACAATATAAAATTCTTTTAAGTGAGATTAATAGGATTGCATAATTTTATTGCCTTAATGTTTTTTTTTTTTTTTAAGTTACACGTAGGTGACATTAAAACATTTAAATAATTTTTCTTTCGTTTATCAGGTTCTTAAATGTGTTTGACTATAGTTGCTGTTATGCTATTCTTTCTATTGTATCAATTTTAAAAATATTTTCGTTTATTTCGTTTAATAATTATAATTGTTTTCAATATACCTTTTTTTTTATTAATTTGCCTCAAAGACCAAATAATACTTTAGTTTGTTGCAATCTTATATTATGTTATAACCAAATGTCCAAATATATTAGAAATTGCGAAAGTCATAAATTAAATGCACATGCATATGACCTATTTGATAATTTGATATTTCAATATATTAGTCTTAATATTAAGAGAAAAAAATTCTGTTTATCGACTATATATGTTTAATACATATTATACATTTAGAAAACATATGTGGTGTGATATTGTAGCTTTCCACCGGCCGCGGCATGAGTTTATACGTTTTCACCGGTGTGAATTTTCGTATGATTTATTAAGCTACTTTTATGTGAAAACGTTTTCAAACAAATTTCACAAGTATAGGGCTTTTTACCTGTGTGAATTATTTTTGTATGATTTGTTAAGTCACTGTTTTGAGAAAATGTTTTCAAACAAACTGCACACGAATAGGGCTTTTCACCTGTGTGAATTCCTTTATGTTTTACTAAGTCACTGCTTTGAGAAAATGTTTTCAAACGAATTGTACACGAATAGGGTTTTTCACCAGTTTGTCTTCTTGTAGGTTCTTTGAATTTGTGGTTTTCATCAAAAGTCTTCAAACAAACTTCACCGGGAAACGGTTTTGTGCTCATATTATGTTTCGGTGAATTGCAGCTTACAGAAAATGTACTTTTTACACGAAACCAACTTTTCTTTGGTGGGTGTTCTGGTAGAAATTTGCATGTGGTATTTTATTCCACATCAATATGATGAAACGGTATTAAATATAACACAGTACACGATACGATTTATTTTCACTAAATTACAAAGGTTACTAGAGTAAATAATTTATAATCTATAGTTATATATTATTTTGTTTATATTAAAATACAAAATGTTACTCGTTGCTATAAAAAATAAATTCAAACTCAGTATTTCATTGAAATTTATAATAGGTACTAAAATATTGTCTATTCATTTGTCGATTAAAATCAATATACTATATACTAATAAAATTATATTGTTTATTATACCTAAAAAATGGAAAAAGAAAACAAATGTCTATTTAAATAAAATTTTTTGAGAAATTTCAACAGGACTATCGATTGGTAGGTACATCTATATCATGCTTTTTGAAAGCCATATATAGGGTCTACTACTGATATCGGATGATATCAATTTTGACATAAATGTATTAAGAGAAAAAAAAAAACAAGAATAAGCACAAAATGCTATTTTACATAGGTACCTATGCATAATTAATTAATTATTTTTAAAACTTCATCTGTTAGATTTAACTTTTAGCTTTCAGTGTCTCGATCAATAAATGCAATATTTTGTGATAGAAAGTTAATCTAACTTTATAATCTCATGTTCTACGTCTCAACGATTCACGATTACTTAAAAGTATTTTTAATAATTCAAACATTCAGAAATACAGCGCTAAAAATCTGGTTCCTCCCAACTAAAATAACTTAAAATTATTTATTGAGTTTATTTTTGTAATTGTATTTATTCTAATTGAACATAGATACCGACTTTATAACTTCAAATTAATACATAAAATACGTGTACTTATGTATTTTTTTTTTTAATTATAATTATTAATAATAAGAGATTTTTAAATAAAAATTATTACTTGATCATAAACAAGATCGTATCTATACCTATTTTGTTTAAAAAAAAATAACCAAGTAATATAGTTTGGGTATAACTATCGATACCAATAATTTACTACTATGTTTTGTTATCGTGTTCAAGTTTTAAGCAATATATTATACAAATTGTGTAATTTTAATATTGAGTATCAACACAAGTAAATTATTGAATTCTCTATAAATATTCGATTTCATAGAGATAACGGAGCTCATATTTTATATGGTAAAGACAAATTAGGTGCCTATATATATATATATATATATATAATTTTATTAAATGATACAATACCCAACTATATTCATAAAGTAAACGCATATTATATATTTTATACATTTAAATCAAAAACAATTATATGATTATATTATTATTTTTTTAAAGTATGAAATCCCAAGTAAATACAAATTTCGTATTTCATAACATAGTATTTTCCTTTAATGAAAAAGAAAATATCTAGATATATTTTCACAGCAATGTGGACATTTTATCTAAGATAATTGTTTCTATAACTTGTCATTATTTATCTAGATACGAAGAAAGACAAGTAAAAAAACTACACTGCTCTGCTTTTTAGCACTCCAGACTAATTGAGGAGATCCGTTTTCTTAGTTTCCTTTTGGGTAAATTTCACGCACGTTTCCAGTTGGTCTTACAAGATTAATTTGTTACGTACGTTGAGCTCTTTCTATTCCACATTAACTCTAATCCTATTTGTGTATTGTAGATAATTATTTTATTTGCGCGTTTTCATATTCAAATTTGTATAATTTATTTCAATTACTTTATTGGTTTTAAATGTTATCATTAAATATCATATTTTCTTTAACCGATTAACTTTGGTGTACTTTGGTGAATTGGTACACCGTAGTTCAAAGACTTGACTTGATTATAGGGGCCTAACAGATCGCCTATATATTTGATTTTTATTTCATCTTTGAATTAAAGGAACCGAATTATTAACACCCACTAGAATTGTTTCTAGCTCTACAGACTTGGATATATATTCTAGTTGGGCCGAGCATTGAAAGTGTCTCATTTATATTCTATTTCACTATCTGAATAATTTCGGTACACTGTAATTCAAAAACTTGACTTGATGGCAGGGGCCTAGCTAACAGATCGTCAGTACATTGATTCTATTTTTGACATAGAGGAATCAATTCAGGGACACATATTTCTGTAGTATACCAAAAAGTATATTTTGTGTAGGCAGTAGTATTTATCGTTTTCACAACTTCCTTCTTATACCTTAAATCTTTGTTATCTTCAATTTTTCACCAAGGTAAATACAAATTTGAAATTAACCGTTAGACACATAATCTTTAAGTAATATAATAAAAGTAATAATTAGCCACACATAATTATAATATTCATTATATTCATACTATTATAACTTATCCATATCTTATCTTATTATATTATCACATTAGTTTCTTCATTTATAAAATTATTATCGTTTTTATATATTATATATTGTATCTTATAAATTTAAATTCTTATTTTTATTTTTATTATATTACAAAATTTAACTACAACTGTTTTTTTTTTAGCTACTCAAAGATAGATTGATTAGATGTCTAACAGAAGAAATTATGGACCATAAAATATTAATAAATACAGCCAAGTATAAAAAAATACTCTTTTGTACACAAACACAATTTTCGGGTGAATTTCATGAGAACATAAATGATTTTCTTAAAAAATTTTATAGAGCTTATCTAATTAACAAATGGACAGAAGAATAGAAAATGTTATATTTACCAATATATTTAGAGGGAAAAGTTCTTACGTTCCTTGAAAATATATAAAATAAAACTCAAAATATCAACTGGTCTTTAATAGAAAAAAAACTTTCTTTTAAATTGGAATCTGTAGCCTAGAAAGAACTACTAAGAACACTAATCGACAAAGAAAAAAAAAACAATTAGATGACGAAATTATAACTTTCTATTTAAATGAAGTCAAATCATTATGTAGAAGTATAGATAAAAAAAGTCAGAAAAAGAACTCGTTCATCATATACTTAAAAGATTACATCCCAAAATAGCCATATATATATATAAATTTTAGATAACAATTCCACAGAAGACATAAAGAAAAATATTAGAAAATACGAAATCATAGAATTTATATAAGATACTTATATCAATAATCCCAATTCAATAAAAACATCAATTTTAAAAGAACAAATTGAACAAATAACACAAAACACCAATAGGAAGTTGAAGAATTAAAAAACGAAATAAATTAATTAAAAATTGATTTTAATGAAAATAATAATAAAAATATTAGCTATAAGTTTGATGATAAATAAAATAATAATTAAAAAAAAAAAAATGAAAAACAGGACGTGGTATGTAAAATTTGTATCAAGCTTTCCACTCAGCAGATGAATGTTTCAAAATAATTGCGTGTCAAATCTGCAGAAAAATAAATCATACAGCGGACAAATGCAGATTTAGAAATAAGAATAACACTTTTTAAAACAATAGACAAAAAACTAAGATAAATGTTAAATGTTAATGATAGGAACCAACATTTATTTTTAAAACTAGCAAAATCTCTTAGTAAAAATGTACAAGCAATTGCCGATAACGAAAAATTAAATGCTCTTTTTATAAAAGGCAAAATAAATAACCTTAAAATACCCGCAACATTGGATTCAGGTGCAAATATAAATTACAACAGACATAATTTGATTAACAACTTAAAAATTAAAACTATTAATAATATTGAATATTCAGGACCAGACTATACACCACTTAATATGTTAGGTGAAGCTTTTATCAATTTAAAAATAAATTGAATATTATTTGAAGTTTCAATATATTTGGTCGAAAACCTTGTCAGTGCTATTATATTAGCGAATGCATTCTTTTATACTAACAAAACAATTATAAATTAGGCAAATCTGATACTATTTAGTTTAATAAATGGTATAATGATAAAAAATTAATAACTACAGTCAATTAAATCAAATAATAAAAATTGTCATCACTTAATAAACATTCATAAAGTAAATAAAACATTCAATTTCAAAGAAGCTATTACAAAAAATGTTCTAGAAAAATATATTTATGTAATTTGTATTTCCTATGATGTAAAAACTAATCCTAATATAAAACAAAAAATTATGAATAATTATGCCGTATCTAATAATTGTATTGATAATATGGAATTTAATATTGGTAAGGTAAGCTCATTCCATTAGAAAAAACGTACCGTATACTTAACATATTATGCTGAAATACAAAAGTATTTATTAAAAAAAATAATATTTTAATAAACATTCGTTAACAAATAAAATATTTTATACATAGAAAAAAGTCAACCAATTATTTGTATAATATATTAACCTAATATTTTATAAAAGATTTAACAAACTATAAATATGTACTTATTCATATTTGAAATTTGTTTGTAAATCAGTAGGTATTGTAAATATAGTTACTATAGTAATTTAATAATATTAAAAACATTTTTAGGTAGGTACTCTAAATACTAACTTCAATGTGGCCAGTATAGATTTTACACAAATATTACGTACGATAATACGCACCTACGTATTTATTTCAAAACGATTTATATATTATAAATTATATAATATACAATATACAATATACATTCATAACGTATATAAAAATTATTTTAGATATGTGATCTCAAACACTTAGGACCTAAGGTGGAAAATAATTCTAAGGGGATTAATATTCCAATATATTTTTAAGCGTTCCATATTTCATATATATATAATAAGTAGTTAGTATTGTAGTAGTTTTTCAAGCATGCTCACCCCACTTTTAATTCGGAATATGAACAAATTTTAAATGTATTTTATGTAAAATTTAAAGCACTATTACATTATTAACTATACTATTTCACTATTAATATAATACTTTGTTTTTTTTTTTTCATATTAATTTAATATTTTGAAAGAAGATATATTTTTTTATATTATAAATTTGTAAGTAGTAGTTGCTATTTAAGAAAACTTAAAAACTAAAAAAAATTATATAGATAAAATATAGTATAAAAATGAACTATTTCATAAAAATGTATTATTAATGCTTAAAGCACTAATGACACATATAGTACAAGAAAAAAATTCCAAATTTACGAATTATATACGGTTAAAAGTGGATTAAGCATGCTTAAAAAATTCATACAGTATAGGTATATATATATATATATATATATACCTATACATCATGATTTTTATGTATTGGTACATTATTTATGTGTATTAAATATATGAAACTTAATTTTACGTTATTTAATATTAAACAGCTATTTAACAATAAATAATTATAAAGCACTTAATTATAAACATATTTTGTATTTTCTTTCTTATATGTTTTTTTTAACGTTAAATAATAGAAATTCATAAAAAATTAACATAAATTATAATATATGGTATAATTATAATCTTAGTATTGGTACATATATATATAATTTAAAATAAAATAAATAAGTAATAATTATTAATACAATGTAAGGTTCGGTAGGAACATAAATTTAATTTTCTTATGCACTTGTTTGCTTAAACAATAAATAACAAAAACATATATAAAAATTCAACAAACATAATAATAAAAAATTAGTTTCTTGATTTTTATTGTAATCGGTTCAATACATTGAATTTCTCATCTTTTTCATTTTTTTTTTTCTAAAACTTATTTACATGATTTAAAAATATTAAAAACTTATAAATTTTAAAATTATCTTTTATTTAAAAAAAAAAAAAATTCTTAAAGAATTGAACTCAGATACCAAGATGAATCGAAATATGTTTAACAAATTCATATTGCATTATTATTTGATCAGTTTACATTGTTCAAAGAGAAGATTACAGCTATATTGGTTGTAGAATAAATGGAGATATCATAGCTTTGTTTCTAATCTTCCTTAACTGTATAAGCTAAAAAATAAATTTATAAATTAATGAGGTAATATAATATATTAAGTGATATAAATTAATATACAAAGTTATTAGAATATTATCTTATCATAGAATTAATTGAGTTACCATTTATTTGTTGTGTCGCCAACAGCTTATAAATATTTATTAAATTATAAACAATTAAATTAATTTTTTCATTTATTTAGAAGTAGGTACTTAATTATTCAATATGTATAATTTAATAATATAATTTTGACCTAATTAGGCTATATAATATTATAATATTCTATTCAATCTTATCGTTGAAACCAATAAAGTTTTATGTTCAATTCGTCATAAATTTTATTTATTTTTTTAGTCGAAACTTCAAGTATGTTTTTAATATTTAGAAACCTAAACGAAGAAAATGTGATTTTATTCAATATTATTTTGTATTTATTCTATATAATTATATAAAATGTAACTGTTCAACTGACATCAATTATACATACATAAATATTGTGGAAAACTAATTTATTAATATTCAATGATTTGCTAACTTGCGTACTTATTCAAGATAATAATAATTATGATTTTATTTATTAAGACTGAATGAATAAAGAGTAAATTCTATATAAGATTAACTATTTTATACCGATTCGTGTTGCAGAGTGTATACAAAAATTAAATTAAGTATATATACGCTTATCTGAAATGAGAATGATATTTTAAGTGAATATGATTATTAATTAGTGTTAAAGATGTAGCTTTGGTGTGGTAAAAAATAGTACTAGGACGAGCTTCGGTTCATTTTTTTCATCAAAATATCAGTTCAGACTTATCATATTTTAATATTTTATATACTACAGTATATCCTGTTTTTTAGATTTAAACTGAAGGTAGATATTTTTATATAGGTATATATGTTTTAAATATGAATAATGAAATTGTGAATTAAATATAAATCATTCAATAGTTACGTAATAATCAAAACCCGGATTGAATTGCTCTAAAAGTATTTTATAATTGCAATGCAAATATATCAAAATACCCATTAAAATATGTTAGATACAATGAATTACATAATAAAAACATATATTTGCTTTGAAAAAAACACATATAAATTTCAAGTTAAAAATTACTTTACAATTATTATGTACAGTTTTATTTAAATATTTAACATTTTTCAATATGTAGAATTGGTTTTTTTTTATGCTCAAAATATTTAAATTATTTATAAAATTTAACTTACAATTTATAATTAATACAAATTTTGCAGGCTTCTAATGATATATTCATATCATATTTTTGCAATGTAAATGTATAAAAAAAAAAAACAGTAACACGGCGCGTTGGATAGGCAATTTAGGTATATTGCTGTCGTGTGGGGCATTTTGTATCAAGAAATAAAAGAACCCAATAGGTAATATTAATATACTATTATTATGAATAAACCTATTCTTATTTTTTAACTACTTATATTTTATTAATTAAATTAGTTCTTTAAATATATATACGTGTTTATTTGTATTTGGTCAGAGTGAATTATTGTAAATATAGGTGTTGCGCTGTGGGGATATGACGTCAGCTAATAAATTATTATTATCGGTATCTTAAAAATATCACGATACTCGTATGACATATAATATTGCTTTTCTATTCTTATGAAATACAATATTGGAAAATTCACATCATAGTTATTCCTATATTATAAAATAAGTTAAGAAATAATAATTTGTACTTTTTATTACCAGAAGTATACAGTAATAATTGCATGAACTGCAAAACTGCAAAAGCGTAGGAATTCGCAATAAGTTGCAATGTAAAATTAAATAGGAAGACTGTAATAATGATTTGATTGGTGCACATATTTGATCACATTTAATTTATTTAATGACGAAAAAAAGTTGCAATATCTATTAAATCCGGTCATTATAGTAATAACTATAATAATATATACATTTCAATCTAAAAAAAATATCAGTGCTATTGAAAAATCTATTATATCGAAATTGTGATTATTGATTAATTACTGTATTACACAGATAGGATGATATTGTTAATTTCATACAAAAATATTTTTCTAATAAAATTGTTTTTCCAATGTTGTTATTGAAAATTTTAACACCACAGGAAAGAAAAAATATTGTTTTAACTATATTTTTAATTTGGGGAAGACTAAAAATTAAAAAAATTAAAATGTGAACCGATATTTACAAATATGCGCTCATTCGTTATTGAAAATAAGCCAAATTCAGTACATAATTAATATTTCCATAGACAACGCTCTGTAAGAATACAATATTTATATTAAAAATATTATTTGTACATATATTTTAATATAATTATAATCTTTATAATAATATATCATACTACTAATATTTATATAAAAATTAATTTTACATTTACTTTTTTTTATAATAATAGTAATATTTACTTAGCAATTCTAAGATTATTTATATAGTGTTGTTATATTAAAGTTACATTGCAACGTCTATCACTAAGAATGTTATTTCCTTGTTTCAATAGACGTGAGTTTTATTCAAAAAAAAAAAAAAAATAATAATAATTGTATTCTAAAAAATAATTTAAAAATGATAAAATAATAGTTTGTGATAGTATTTATGATATAACTAATAAGTATGGTTAATTTAAAAAGATTTACTTCATTTGTCAATAATCACCTGTTTATTAATAATTTAAAAATATTAAATTTTTGACAATCTTTTATATATATTCGAAGATTTTCATATAATCGTAATCCAGTTATTAGATTGCTGTCAGTATTTAGATGTGTTTTTTTTTTTTGAAAATATTAAATTTTCAGATTTCGTGTTATGGGTATGTATATGGTTGTATTAAATTTTTTCGTGATATGTAATATAATATTTTTTATAATATAATTGCTTTACAGTTAATATTTTAGTTTCGGAGTATAATTGTTTAATTGAGAAAAGCTTAGGTTTTTGATGTATTATTATTTTTATAGAGGTTTTTTGTACTATCTGTATGTAATTCGAGGTTAACCTGAATGAACATCAATTTATACATTATACAAATAATTCTTTGTAACTATTAGAGAAACTAAACAATGTAATTTATATAGGGCAAACAATGTAGAATGTATTTATTATTATTATTTTTTTTTTTTTTAATAAAATTAACTCTTTCGGCATATATCTCTTTTTAAAAGATTTTTTGTTATTCAACCAATAACTAATATAATTTACTAACGATATTGTATTAATTTAATAACACTTGTCAAAATAATTTAAATCACCGTCCAATTAATTAGGAGAAATGACAATTAATTTCAAACAATTTATTTATTGCATACTTTAATCCGGTTTTATACTCGTATCATTACATGAGTTATTAGTATTTTATTTCAGTTGACATGTTCCTAATTTTCCTCAAAAAACAAATAATATACTTTAATATATTGCAATCCCATATACGTTATGGTAAAATATTTTAGAAATTGAATGCGAGTAACTAAATGCACATGCACAATATACACCTATTATGTCCTATCTGAAAATTTTATATTTCAATACATATTGAACAATATAATAATATAATCATGGTTCATATGTTATTTTTAAAGTTAAATAAATTAAAAATAAATAATTTTAAAACTATTCGAATAACACATTTATGTTATAATGTATTGTACTTATATATATTCATTATAACTATAACTTATAGTCGAGTTAACTCATAGACGTATTTTGGGATTATTTATTTTGGGGTGGACTGTAATCCGGTGGAATCTGATGGACCTGTATCATACGGCATTATTATTTTTAGTTAAAAGCAAAATGTATTATCCGTATACATTGCAATATGTACCTACACGTGTACAAATATCCATATATAATATACCTTTACGTACTTACGTACAAGACGTTTGTCTGCACGTCGCAAAGAATCCTTAGGCTCCTTAGGTATTTATCACGCACGCGCCCAGACTATAGATAATAAATAAATCTATATTATCTATCCTTATAAATTTTTATATTAATCATAACATTAAATGTTTAATCTGTGATATACATTTTTGTTTATAAAATTCTATTCAATTTAACAATGACAAAATAGATTAACGTTTTAATTTGTATACAAATTTTTTTCATTCTTATATGCTTGTTTATGACCTTTTCTTTTTAATCTTGTGGAAAATGACTACCTAATAATCATTGTATAATGCTCTTGGAGTCTGTAGTGTGATGAGGCCATTTCGAAAACAATCGGATAGTAATGGTTTTCGAAATGTTTTACGAAATTGATTTAAAAAATTGGGTAAAATACATTCTGACGAAAAAAAGAACTTGTATAAAAATTGAAATCTTAATTTATTTCGTCATTGTTAAATTGAGTATAATTTTACATCATAGATAATAAAGAATTAATTAAATTAATTAATAAGAATAATTTTTATTATCAATGTTTTACGTACAAAATTTATATTATTGTGATCACGAAATAAGATATGTAATATAATACAATCTCAGTTTGTGGATAATATATATTATTTATTATCTGTGGTCTGCGTGCATACGTGATAAGGATGTGGAGCCTAAGGAGTCTTTGCGACGTGCAGACAAACGTCGTACAAGCACATAACATAATATTATTATAAACAGCTGTTATATGGAATAAATAAATACACAGCTGGCCATATATACCGTACACCGCTCATCGTCATTACTCGAGCGTTTTATAAAACGTAATTAATTCTCATAGAGGGCGCATTTTCGAGTATGGGGGAAATTGGCCTTCATGGCCGAGTTTATGAATGGATTGCGCACCATAGGAACTGCGTTTTTTTTTCTCGTTGCTTTGAAGTACATTGACACTGCCCCATGTACACGGTTGCTGACGGTACCGCGGATTATGTGGATATGTCCAAGATAGAGTTATACGCGGCTTTTGAGGTTATCGTGGGAAAGGCACGTGTGTCCAACACTTTACACGTGTTAAAGCCGAGCCCACGGTTCGTATTGCAACAGACGTTGAACCCACTGTCTACTTTCTATTTCTCTTCGTTTAACGTTCAGTGTATCGTTGTTATTATATTTAATTGGAAAAATAGAAGAAAGGGTGTTCTCAGATTTTTAAAAAATGAGCGTCCCTGCGACGTTTTTTTTTGACAAAAGTTGTCTATACATAAGTATGTAAATAAAATACCTACTTTCTATGAACGGAACGTTATTATTTACGTCAATACATAATAATATATACTACAGTGCATAATACACCTATATAATCCTATATAGACTAAACCTATACAGGGACATGTGTATGTTAGGCGATCATCATACATTTCGTTTAAAACGAGATTGTCCCGATTTACAGCATTGTGTTCTGTTGTCCCGACAAACTTCCAACGGGACACTTATTATCCCGTTTATCAAAACAGGTCTCGTTAAATTTCCCTATTTTTTTTTTTTCCATTAGATAATTAAAATAGTAAGAAATTCGAAAAATTAATAGACGTACAGCATATTTTGATAAAAGAAATAAATACAATTGTATGTAAGTATATCGTATAATCAGTAATGTACCTACAGCGAAAACAAGATAATTAAAATAAATTTTGATTTATTTTTGTGATTTGTGGCTAAATGGAATTGTTATTTTGAACCATTAAACATATTTCTAGAATTCTGGAGAGTGAACATAAATATTAGATAGGTATTACATATTTTACCTAATCAAAATGATTATTCAGAATTTGTTTAAATATAAATTATTTAAAAAATATAAACATGTAGCTAATATGATGAAAAATTTAAATACCTATTAGAGTAGAAAATTAACTCTGAGAGAAAGCTAGTAAAGAAATTTAAAATATTGGAAAAAAAATTCCAACAAAATATTGGTATAGTTATTGAAAAATTAAAATTCTAAAATAGAATATAATAAAGATTATTTTTAAATTTAAATAATCGTGATTGTGTTATTCAATAAAAAAAAAAAAAGATGGTAGGGTCAAAAACATCATCGGTTTTTTGTTTTTGGTCGAATTTGTTATCTACGTTGTTTATTAATACATTTTGTTTTTAACTAAAAATAATCATACCTATACCGTATTATACAGAATAAACATTTGGTGTTTTTTTCAACGAAAAATATGTTATTTTCAACTAACATTCGTATTATTAAAATAATATATTATGTTACAACATTGTATATATATATATATAATAGCCTTGTACGTATGCGTAAATATTATATTTCTATATAAAAACGATTTTTACAACGTAATCATCTACGTTATAATATGTGAAAAAACGGTTTTTTTTTTTCGTTTTTTTTTTTTTTAATAATACAATATGCTTTATGTAGACACAACAAGGAATTCAAAAATGTACTTATAGATGCGAAAAAAACGCAAGAAAAAAATACCATACACTGTGATAATTCGTGTAACATATAATATTCATTATGGTTAATTAATTATGGTTAATTATGGTGTATTTATTACTGACATTTTTTAAACCCAGATTTAGGTACATATTGAAAATATGATTCATATACCTACCTTATTTTGTAAATTGTATAGATCATTTTAAAAATGAGATATTACACACTGCATTATATTTTTACCTAATTAAAATAATTATGCAGAATTTGTTCAAATACAAAATATTTAAATAATATAAACGTGTAGCTAATATGATGAAAAATTTAAATAAATAAGTGGAAAATTAACTCTGAAATAAAGCCAGTAGAGAAATTTAAAATATTGGAAAAAAAATTCGAACAAAATATTGGTATAGTTATTGAAAAATTTGAATGATGAAATAGAATAATAAGGAATATTTTTAAATTTAAATAATCATGATTGTATAGTTCAATAAAAAAATAAAAGTAGGATTAAAAACATAATTTTTTTTTTTTTTTTTGTTTTAGTCAAATTTTTTATCTATTTTATTATTATTAATATATTTTGTTTTTAACTAAAAGTAATAATACCATATTATATAGAAGAAACGTTTCGAGGAGTGAAGTATGAAAAAGTTCTAAATCGTTTTTATGAAATTGTTCAGAAGAGCAATTATTCTAAGGTTTGATATATCTAGGTTATATATTACTCCTGAATTAAGATTTTATTATTAAAATGGTACTAAAACTTTTGTATTATATTCCGCTGTAAAGAAGATTCATATATATATATTCATTTTAATATACAATATTTAACAAAATAAAAATGTAAAATAGTAAATACAACCTTTTCATACTAATGTATAATGAAAACATATGTTTAGATAGAACGTTTTCATACTAACGTACTATTTGATTATCGCTGGTTGAAACCGTTTCATAATATTCGTATTGTGAGAGATGCCAACCTTTTAACATTAAATAATGTATATAAAATAATATGATTTTTTTTAAATATGTACTTATAATTTTATCGTGCTCCAAGAAAAAGTAAAACGTACTATTGCCATATTTGTAAATCGAATTAGACATTGATTCGTAATGAAAAAATTTAATTTTGTCATCATTATCATTGACCTATTGATTACCTATTTATAATCCGGGTCCACACTTGCAACATTATGCAACATTAACATAATGTTTCGTATCGCAACATTTGTTATATGATATTCTATAACAGGGATGGGCAACTCAAAGTAACTCAAGGGCCAATTTTTGAAACTTAAAATGATTGCGGGCCAGATATAAAGTTGATTTTTTATTATTATGTGAAACAAATTCATTAATATATTTTATGCCTATGATATGAACTAATATCTCTAAGTTTAATGTTATGTGCTTTATTATTGATAATTTTTCCTAGATACAATTTAGGCTATTTTACTATATTTGAAGTAAATCATAGTCAACTTTTCGATGATAAAAATGTCGAAAGACAGTCCGGGCCGGATAAAAAGGGACAGCGGGCCGGATGTGGCCCGCGGGCCGAAAGTTTCCCATTTCTGTTCTATAATATATATATGATATTATTATATTATTATAGATATTTTATGCAATAATATTGTATCAATGGTAGTGATTAGCGGAGATAGAACCTTTTCATACTAACGTATTATTTTATATTTTGGTTCTATTAATCGTTAATTTTCATAATATGGACAAATATGTAAGTATATATCTTTTAGTTTTGAGCGATTTAGAATCTTTTACTACTATGAAAATTGGCAATAATGATCGCAGAAATTTGATATATAACTTAAAAGATGCGCCTTTACATTTCAAGGACATTTCTATAAAAAATTGAATTTTGAAAAAAAAAAAAATACTATTTTAAACCTACTCATATTAAGTCCATGGTTTGGTGTTTTTTCCTCAAAAGACATGTTACCGGCAACTAAAAATCATATTACATTGTATATATGTATATATAATAGCCTTGTACGTACTTCTGCGTAAATATTATACTTTTATATAAAAACGATTTTTACAACGTAATGGTATGTTAAAAAAAAAAAACAATTTTTTTTTTTTAAGAATACAATATATTTATACCTTATGTAGACATAATAATATTTAAATATACCTATTGTTAAAGCAATTTAAAAACAATCTTATATCCGTGCCACTTTTTATTGTTGTGTAATCACGACATTCGTTCAAAAATAAGTTTACGAAAATCAAACAAAAAAGCTTTTTATAATTTTTTTAAAATACCTAATATAAAATATTTAAATGACAGCATTTTGGATACGAAATTTAGGATTTATTTTTATCGTATTCTTATGCTATAGCACAATATCGAAAATACACAAATCTTTGTTTTTAGTTTTTAAGTACTGGTAACTTCTTTATTAATTAATATTTTGTAAAACCCTTATGAGATCGTTTCCAAAATATTGTTCTCTATATATCTTAACTCTAAAACTACTTTAAGGGGTAATTACGAATGGATTTTTGTAGAAATAATTTTACTACTAAAACTATTGGTGTAGCCTCTTATAACCCTGGGGCTCATTAAAAAATTCCTATTTTTTTCTATTTTGTCCATTTTTCAATTTTTATAAATTGACAAAAAAAAATCCATGCTTAAAGAATTTTCCTGTGCATTCCCTTTGGCTTAATTTTAAAGTATTATATTATAAATTTTAAGTACTCATTTTAATGAATTATTATTTTATTGTGAAAATTTTTAGTAATTTAGAGATCTATTAATATAGGTATAGGTACAGTTAAAATAAATAAAAATAAATAGTTTTACGGGGTATAAGCACATCTGATATTTAAACCTTAAAGTAGTTCAATGGGCGTAAATTTGTTAAAAAACATTACTTTTGTCCGCTAAAATATTCAAAATATCCGTAGTTTTTAAGAAAATATAAATTATATTGATCGACTACAGGTAGGTGTACACGTAAATTCCTACACAAATCATTTTTATCTAACATAAATAAAAATTCCATTAAATAAGTAATCTCTTAAGTGGAATTTTAGATTCTGAGCGTAGCGAGGGAGCTAGTGGTTTTACAATGATGTTTATTTTTTATTTTTTTTTTTAATTTTTTTTTTCTCTGTTAACAAATTTATTACCAGAAGGAGTGCTCCGATCTTTACACTCATACCCGGTTTCCGCTAGCAAATTGCATCTAGTTGGTACTTTTGAGAGGTCATTTTTCGATTTTCATAATAGTTTTTTAATGCGTAAGCAAAAACTACCAAAAAATTACGAAAAATACGATTTTGTAAAATCGAGAATTTT
>JAIPRL010004527.1:0-37451 GCA_025469235.1 Pemphigus obesinymphae | reverse complement strand
ACTGTAAATCTTGAAATGGGTTTGAAATTTAGTAATAATATGAATATAATGGTTTCCCAATCGAATAAATTAACTAGTAGTAAAACAGATTCGCATCTATCAACATCAGATAAAATTCATAAATTAATGGCTAAAAGTAAAAAAATTCTAAAAAACTTAGGATATAAATTAACGAAAAAAAATGCTGTGCGCGTTGTTGTTTTTCCGTCGTCGTGTTGTCAACTACGCTTTTCTTACGTACCTACTGACGTCTCGGATCTTCATGTAAAAATTTGTGCGTTATTTTCTTTTACAACCCGGTGCCCGGTCGCCGTTTTTATATCGTATGTGACCGTATCGTATGCCGTATTCTCATACGTGCAACCACATGGCGGCTGCTACCACGAGCTCCGCAAATTCATCGCTTCTCGTTCCATCAAAGTTACGATCGGATACACACCGCAGGTCTACCTATTCACCAAAGTCGAATTAATCAGGTCGTAACTTTGTATTTTAATTTTGTTTATCGACATACGAGTCGAAATAGTTTGTCAAATTGTTAATGTATGATAATTATTTGTTAGATATACCTATATCAATGTTTTTTCTTGGCCAGTAGGTAAGTTTCTTTTATAATAATATCACTTGTCTTATACACACAATATAATATTTTATATCATTTATACAATCAATGTTATTTTCTTGATTTCACGTAATCAATATTACATAAATATATAATTTATAATATTAATATAAATTGTATAAATTGTACCTATTCCTTTCCAATACAGTACACTCGCAAAAAAGGTTCTCTGTGTAACCCAGCCGCACACAAATATGACTGAAATAATTTTTAGCTGTAAATAATAAGCATAATATAAGAAAATAAATTTACTAGAATTACGAGAAATTATTCAACGTTGAATCTATAAACTCGAAAGATTATAAATTGTAAAATAAAATTATTATTATCGTAAAAATAAAATAGAAGTACAATAAGTATAGATAAACATTCATCGACCGGCCACCGTTGGTATATATACGTCTTGTTATTGCTCCGACACAATAGGACGGTTTGCTGTACGGCAAGAACCGTACTGTTTCGCCATTCAGTAAGTTTACATACGTTTTAACGTACCGCAATCACACTACACGGTTACGCCGTAGACGTCGTCCGGTGCACCGTACAACCGTTGCATGTCACGTTTTGTGGCGTACCGTAATGCCGTACGGTTATCAAGACATATGGTATATTGGTATCTCCATGGTTTCTTATCACACATGTCACACAACAACAGTGACGACGTGCGGTTGTAGACTTGCGAGTTGCGTATGTTGCTTTTTTTCCTGCATTTTTTTAGTCAAAATGAATTTTTTCGTCACTGAAGTGTTAATCAATGAAACTGAAAAGTATGAGTGCATTTGGAAAATAAATTTATATATATTAACGTCGTACTCACAGAACGTACAGAACAGTACAGTACAGTTCACAGGCACTGATGACTGAATACTGATTTCAAATATTATATTACAATAATTATCATAATACAAATTTGTAAAGCCGCATGAAAACCATAGTAAACCGTAGAAGTGTGACAATTGAACATTTTGAACGGCGAACGTCCGAATGATTTTATTGCCAATGGTTTTTACGTTACCCGATAACAGCTACGATTAAATGGATCGCTCTGTACATGACGGTTTTATTGTTTTATGCCGTTGTTAACCGCTGCATGATCGAAGTCGAACCGTTCATATCGATAACTTGTTGTTTTATACGGATAGCGACACACCGCGAATTTTTCATCAACGGTTTTCCGTAATAAAATACTATTACGATTTTCATATTTTTCAATTTGTACATCCAGACAGTCGAATTATTTATAATAGTATAACATTTTATAATAGTATTTTTTTTTATATTAACGATGTAGAAAATGATTTTTTAATAATAGTCGAAAAATTACTAAAACTTATCTTTGCATATGTTAAATAGGTATATACGACAATTTCAGAATATATTGTAGGTAAATATTACCACAGAATTAAACAAGCTATTTCATATTTGCATAATATAAATTTTAATAATAATATAGATTTTAAGGTATACCTATAGATTATAGATAACACTCCTTAGTCCACCGTAATTTTGACATTCCCTGGTATTTCCATAAAAATAATAATAACTTGTTTTCGTGATAAACAGATAAAATAACCACCAGGCACCTATCATGCGATATTCATTTTCATCAAAAATATTAAAATTTGTTATTTATTTACGTTGTGACTTCGTCATGATAGATGACACTGAACTGTTCATTATGGAGATTGAAAATTATGAATGTGTATGGAATATAATTAGTAAGAAGTATATGGAAAGGGATTTCAAAAGAAAAGCGTGGAATGAAATAGGTTCAGTCGTGGTCAAGAATTGAAAAGCATTATCAAATAATGAACAAGAAGCAGAAAGTAAGTTCAATACATTATCTACATCAATTATTTAAGCCTGCAATGACACTTTTTATTTAAATTGATTAAAATATATACAAAACTATAGTTTAGGTAGGTAGGAGCCTAAAAAACAAATATTTAATAATAATTTAGATTACTTGTATATTAACCAAGCGAAAAATAAACTTTAAATACATGGTTGATTTACTGCTTATAATCGTTAAATCCACCATAGTGCAACCTTAGAGGTAAATAGATGGGTGAATTTGATATGATGAATATATGTGGTAAGTTCATTATAACCATCACTCATGAGTGGCAAATGCAGTTTACATTTCAGGCTACTATGAAGGTACGTGTAGTACTAAATTGTTATTATTAATAATTAATTGAAAGCCAAATTCATTTTTAATAATATTAATTTAAACACTGCTTAATATAATGGAATAATTCTACTTATAAATATGATTTAAAATTCCTTTTTACCCTACGCTGTCAAAATTATTTTTATTTTGATTAATATCATTGTAATATTACATAGGTAGAGATACTTACTTAAGTAGCTAGTTTCTTTTGCTATTATTTTTATATTTTTTATTTTTTTATTTTTTATATTTTATATTTTTATTATAATTAACGCCAGACGGCTTTTACAAAGTTATACTACAAGAAATACATAGGTAACAGATAAAAACATATAACCAATTATAAGATGCTTTACTTGAACTAACTTAAATTGTAATATCAGAAAAACTTAATTGACAGGGGCAAAAAAGAAAGAGAGAAGGAATATATATCATATATACCTGTTGCGCCGGACAGGTCCTACAATTAGGCGGTTGCCTGCTCCGACTTGCGTAGTGTATTCAGGGGACTCGGGTTATCAGATTACGCAAAAGAAAATAAATTAATATACGAACAATTATGTTATGTGTCCCGAATGGTTGACACACTAATATTATTGTACAAAAAAAAATTATATATATTACACCTCACAATACATACATGTGGAGGTCTGAACAGATATATATATATATATATGACCTTAATTCTAGCGCGCGACTTAACACTAATAAACAAAATCTCGTAACAGGTATATATAAAACTTTAACAAATAGATACTATTTTTTACGCCGACCTGAGTCCTGATGCTGTCGGATTGAACGATAACCGTCGGTCCCACAACAATGTATTCACCGCCGAAATCCCCGGAATGACGCCTGTCGTCTGATCACGACGACAAGCTTATGAATTACCGCTGAGCACAGCAAAGAGAACGGCGTGCATCGGCCGGTCCGCCGAGAAGTGGACGCGTGCGAAAACCACGTGACACCGCCGAAACGAGACGCGTCTTGACTGCACGACCGCACTTGAAGTATATAACACGTATGACACAAACGGACCCGCACACGGTCGTCTACGGTAGGTTTTGGAAACCGGTGACCGGTGGAAACACGAGACACGCAGAACGTCTCTGACGTAAAGACGAGCACTCCGTCACCAGACAGTTTCGGAGTACGACTGATTGTGGTGGCGCGGCGGTGAAATCAGCGCTTGCGTGCATAGGCCGTCCGACGACAGGGGATGCTATCGCAGTTTTCTTTGCTGTGCTCAGCGGTAATTCATAAGCTCGTATATCGAACAATATCGCATATCGAACAATACCACATAATTTATAATAATAAAAATATATAATATGTAACACGTGTGATATAAAATCAATTTTTGTTTTTGGCTCCATATATTTGATTAAACTTTATAAATTATGTAACTATATAAATTATAATATTCCCTTAAAACGGGAAATTCATCTGGATATCACATCACTATGTGTGCGATGTAGTTTTCAGACTTAAATATTTTTATATGAGGTACGTATATTCTATTATTCTCTAATATTATAATTTATAAAATAACTGTGAACTGTGGTAGTAAGTTCAAAGTTGTATTTAATTGTAGTCTGTAAACACCAAAATGTTATTTCGTCAAAAAGCACAAAAAATGATTGCTGGTTCTCATAACCTGTTTTGTATGCCCACAAATAGGGTTTCAAAATGATTCTCCGGCTGACTTTAGCAATTATAGGTATATAGGTATACTACAGCCCAAACATTTTATTTGCATATTATTTGAAAAATCACAATTAGGCTCGTAAAAATCAGCGTTTATTTTTCGTATCTACTCCCGACTATTGTGCAAACAGTAGCCACTCGCTGCTCGATAAACGCAGTGTGGCACGATAGAAAAAAAACCGTTGACATTAAAACCATTCGGATCGACGGCGAAAAAACCGCAATGTGGCGCGGCTCTTACGCGAGTACACCAAACTTGTTTTTGAAACATTTGTAAATTATTATTCTGTGTTATTATGATGAAATTTTTAATACTTGTCGTAATACTTCATGTCAGCACTACTTCACGGCAGTGCTTTTTGAATTGTTCCTATTATTTCTATGTAAAAGACCAATATGCAGGATGAATCTGTGGGACTTTGAAAAGTCGGATTTTAATTCTGAAAACTGTTTTGAATTTGTCAGCCTGTCTTCTAGAGATTGATCGAGGCATTTTTATTTATTATTAAAAACTAAAATATAATCGATATACAATATATTATCTCGATTGATCCTTAGTAGATAAATCGAAAAACTCAGAACTGTTTTCAGAATTAAAATCCATCTTTTCAAAGTCTCCCATTTTTATACCGCTTTTAGTTCGATTTTTGCACCGGTTTCGGGGCTTCTTAATTAAATAAATAAAAGAATTTCATACTATACATATCATACTATTATATAATTTCATATGTACACTTTATACGCTACGTTTACTTAAATAATAATACAACGGTGTATATGATAATAATAATAATAATAATAATACTGAAGCTATACCTTCTGGAAATCCATATAATATTACATATTATATATATATATATATATACACTATATAAACCTATATATAAAATCATATATTCAGGAAGGACTAGTACAAGGAATGGGGTAGGAGTGTTATTAGATGATGAAATGAAAGGAAAAGTGGTAGAGGTGATTAGAAAAAGTGATAGGATTATTTTAGTG
This sequence comes from Pemphigus obesinymphae, assembly GCA_025469235.1. Lineage (NCBI taxonomy): Eukaryota > Metazoa > Arthropoda > Insecta > Hemiptera > Aphididae > Pemphigus > Pemphigus obesinymphae. The sequence goes on along the minus strand of JAIPRL010004527.1, from coordinate 31,947 downwards.
AGAGTAATATTAGAGGATAAGGTATTAAATATAGTAAGTGCGTATGTTCCACAAATGGGATGTGAGGAGAGTCAGAAAGAGGGGTTCTGGCAAGAGATGGATGAAGTAATGCAAGGAGTACAAGGAAATGAGAATATTGTAATTGGTGTGGATATGAATGGACATGTAGGCTGTGATAGAATAGATTATGATAGAGTGCATGGAGGGTATGGGTATGCAGAAAGAAATGAGGCTGGAGAAAAAATACTTGACTTTGCATCAGCGTATGAATTAGCAATTGTGAACACTTATTTTAGAAAGAGAGAAGAGCATTATATAACTTATAAGAGTAGAGGGCACAAATCACAAATTGATTATTTTATGAGGAAGAGAGGGGGTTTGAAACAGTTTAAGGACTGTAAGGTGATCCCGGGGGAAAGTGTGACAGCACAACATAGGTTAATGGTTATGGATATTTGGTGTGGGAAAAAAAGGGTGTACAAAACGAAAAATATAGTTAGGGAACCGAAGATCAGGTGGTGGAAACTAACGCTTGAAAATGAAAAAGTATTTGTAAGAAAGCTAATTGGGACAGGGATGTGGAACATGAAAGAGAATAAAAACGAAATGTGGGAAAAGGTAGCAGAGGGTGTTAAGAAACTTGCTAAGGAAGTCGTGGGCGTGAGTAGAGGTAATATGCCACAGGATAAAAAAACATGGTGGTAGGCAGAAGAAGTACAGGAGATAATATCAAAGAAAAAAATACAGTTTAAGATATAGAAGAAAAACAGAGAGACGGAGGATTGGGTAGAGTATAAAAGTTCATCTAAAGCAGCAAAAAGTGCAGTGAGTAAAGCTAAATTAGAGAAATATGATGAGTTGTATAAGAGGTTAGGAACAAAAGAAGGGGAAAAAGAAGTGTACAGGCTGGCTAAGGAAAGAGAAAAACAATCCATCGACTTTAGAAATGTTAGTCCTGAGGAAGTTAATGGTAGACTTGAAGAGTGCAGGGAAGTTCTGGAAAGTAAAGGACTAAGGATTAGTAGGAGTAAAACAGAATATATAGAGTATGATTTTGGTGAAAGGGGACACAGAGGGAATAGGGATAGTCTAGAAATAAACGTCATCAACTTGATTTTAACAATTACGTTGACTTAACTCCAATGAGATTATCTCTGAAATTTTATCATGTACTAATTGTATAATAGGTGTTATACATTTAAAATCAATTAAAAAAATTATTTAATTTGTACTTTTTAATTATATTAAAATATTTTTCAATTGTTAGATATTTATTTTTCTTAAAAGGTCTAAAAAATTTCCTATACAGAACCCCTTAAAAATTAGGTGTGCGATAAAGACCTGCAATCTGCATGTCTGGATCGAGCTTGAAAAATATTTATCGTGTTCGGGCAGAACCGGGCTTTTCAAAATGGAAATATTTTCGGACCAGGCCGGGCTTTATTTTAAACGAATAATATCTGTAAATGTCAAATATAATTTTATTAAATTAAGAATATAATAATAATTATACTCGTAAATAATATTATTATTACAAAATAAAATATATTGAACGCAATGCATGTGCCTGTAGTAAGTAGTAAATAAAAATAGATATTTATAATCTGTACATCAAGGGTTTCCCATCATTTTTCCCAGTATTATTATTAAACTGAAATTTGAATCGATAATCAACAAGTAATAAGGATTAAGGTAATATGTATAAATACCTACCATTTAATAATATGTATATCAGTGTCCAGTAGTAGCACAGTTGAAATTTGAATCGCGCAGCGATCTATAGACACGTGCATGGAATCCGACCTTCAAACTGATAATAACATAAGTACATTTTCGGATTTAATACAAAATTGGGCATAGCTGTTTCAATCTCTTACACTGAACATCCGAATTAAGCTGAGTTTTTTTTAATGTAATTTTTTTGAATCAAGATGGAAAATTTTTGAGATTTTTTTTTTGTTCGGGCCAGGCTTAATGATTAATATTCAAGCCAGACCGGCATGGACTTTTATTATAAATACTCGGGCCGGGCCGGACAGTGCTTTTTTAAAACAAAAAGCGTTCGTTTAAAGTCGGTTAAATTTTGAAATATTATTTTCGCGCCGAAAAAATTTGACCCATGCAGGACTCTAGACGTCCTCAGAAATGTAGAAGTAGAGTGGAAGGCAATTTTCACATTAAAAAAAAAAAACATCAAGATTACGCAATAATAAAAATTGAACCTGGTATAGTAATTAACATTTTTAAAATGTATTTAACACTTTTTAAATAGTTAAATTTTCATTTTTTTTTAAATTCCTTAAAATTGACTATACAGAAACCTTTAAAAATCAAGATTTGTCGTCATCTTAATGTAGTATTGTTTAATTTTAGATAGAATTATTTAAATTATTATCGTTTTAGGTGTAGATACTATTTTAGTTGTAGGCACTTATACGCTTATTCGGATATTTTATTTTGAAAATTTTCATGCTACGCTTCATCGAGTAACAGGAGAAAGTACAAATAATAAATATTAATATTAGTATAGCACTAAAATAAAAGATAAGTATTTTTCAAAAGAAACCATATAAAATAAATAAAGGGGATGATTTTTATTTCAAATTGTTCCGTAACATTATAATGTCAAGGTAAAATAACAGATATATCTATCAGAATTACATAATAAATTATGTAGTTAAAATTACATAATTTATTAGGTTACCTACCTAAATCACTACAGGAGTATATTTTTATATTGATGTAATTAATAGTACCACAAAGAGCGGTTACAGAAATATTTTCTGGAGGAGGGAACATACCCTTAAATGTTTTTGTGGGTACCTATCTGACTAAAATTATGTCTATATAACATTTTACAAGTATATGTTTTTTGGAATTTGGAAGGGACACGTCCTCCTCCACCCACTACTCATGAATCTACGCCTGCGTTTTACTAAGGTCACTGAAAACTTTTTTCTTCGTTATATTACCTACATATCATAAGAATGAAGAATTTAAATAGATTTTAATTTTCTAAAGCACAAAATTGGTTATGGTGGCGAAATGTCCGGCGGCGAGACAGTCAGCGGCGAGATGTCCTAGACCTCGTATAATCTATATACTTTGTACGTACACATATATCTAACCTATATAATAGGTATGTCCATGCTTTGAACAATCGCCAACAAGTTGATCAGCTGATTAATTTATGCACTTCACGTTTAGTAAACAGAATAGTGAATACCATAATATGACAATTCATGTGAAGTCGAAAACATTAACAATAAATAACATTGACGACTATTTTTAAACTTTTGTTATCTTAAATTTAATTTTATTACGCCAGCTATAAACATTAAACAGTATCATTAGAGACGAATGACGACCCAAGAGCATGTAATATATATATATATTATATTACAGGTATTCTAATAATATGTATATTTATAACTATGTACCTACTATTAAAATGTACCTACCCATAATAATTAAATGTCATATTATAATACTTTAATAGGTATTATAAAATAAAGATTAAATTGTTATAAATAAAAATACTAGGTAAAAATGACGAAGGCATGACAAACAAAACAAATAATATTTATAATATAATAATATATAAATAATGATTTTTTTTTTTTTTTAGCACAGAAAAGAGTTGACGTTTTTTTTTTGTTACTTTCAGCATGGGTTATCGATTTATTAATTATAAATATATATAATATATATTATAAATTATATAAATTAACATAATACCATACTATTTTTTTATCTAAAATTTCAAAGATGGGGGTGCCATGGTAACGCACCTGTCAAGTCATAACAGACTGAACGGATGTAGCTGGGAGGTTAGATAACTGAACTCAACGGATACAGCGAGAACTAGGCCGTAATATTCATTAATTTGAACAAAGAATATTGTTAAAAGAATGTTCTCAGTTACCGAGAATATTCTCTAGAAAATTATATTATTATTACCGGAGAATATTCCCACAAAGTATCAAAAACCTGTGAAAATTTACAAATGAATACGTCGTAATCAAATTGGATCATAAATCCTAATGGTTCTAATAATCTCTTAAATTTGATAGAATCATAATTCTTAGCGATAAATAACAAAATTGAATGATATCGCCCAGATTTCCTGTAGAATCGGACGGAATTTTTATTTTGAATTTTTGTGAGTTTTTAGGGCATTTTCGTGTTTTTTAGATCATAAATGCCGTTTTTTTTTATTTTTCAGAGCACCAACATCCCGGACCTACTAATAGGCGACAATCCAAGCACGGGCATTGACTAGTAAATGAGTTAAACTGAACTGCATTGAACAGAACGGATCCAGTGTGCTCGGGTTTTTTGCACACGACATTCGGAGACCCTGAAGAAAAAAAAATAAATTGTGTACCGAAATAACAATATATATATATATATATATACGTACGTACGTCATAATAACATAATATGCATAATATATAATTATTATCGTTAAGGCGACGGGCGCGTGATGGTGTGTGTAAGGTAGCTCAAACATTTTTCTCTCTCTCGTTCGGAAAAAAAAATAAAAATAAAAAACGGAAAAAACGGAAAAAAATACCGGTTATTCAAGCCGTTGTTTTATGCAGCCTACCGAAAAAAAAAAAAAACCAAAAAGAGAATACTCGAGATAGGTATATTATATATAAATATATGGGTTTTTTTTTTTTTTTTTTACTAGAAAATTATTATTACCCGGTCTCCCCGGATCGCCTGTAAATAAGTCATTATACCGCGTATTAAGTCATTACTGTCGGCCTGCACGGGTTGTAATTACGATGCACACGTATACACGAAGGGGCCCCACGGGCCGAGTGTATATACAGAGAGAACCCGGTCGCGCGCGCGCGCTCGCCCGCGAGTCAGAGAGAGAGAGAGAGAATGAGCGAGTGAGTGGCGAACGGCATATATATATATACAGAGGGAATATATTTCTGTTTAGTCGTATACGTTATTATTATTATGATTATTATTATTATTATTATTATATAGGTATAATATATAATATAATATTTATATATATATATATATATGTATTATGTATACGGCTCTCCGATTGCCACGGGGTAGAAGGTGGAGTTCTTTGTTATATACGTGTTTGTGTTTTTTTTTCTTTCCCTCCGATGTAAGTGAAAAATAATGATACGGTGTAGCGCGCAACAACACGGCTATACCTACATATATATATATATATATATGTTATGGCCTGTAAATTGGTACGGTTCTCGTCGATGACCCGCGTCGCGCGGACCCGGCAGAGCACGCTACGAAACTCGCCCGTTTCGGAACTTCGGAAAAAAAATCTACCCACCTTCTTTGTTTTTTTTTTTTTTTCTTGTTTTTTGTCTGTCGTTTTCACTCGTCGAGTTAAGTCGGTATACGAGAAAAAAAAAATTACCAAGTCGGGTGTGTACAATTATAGTTAAAAGTCATTACACATACCTAATATTATACATGTCGTAGATTTCGAGCGAAGCTCGAGGAACGTACATGATATTATAATACGACATTTTCCCCGGTTTTTCGTTTTGCGCGCCTATACCCGAATATTCCGTCAGCAGCAGTGCTCCCAACCTCCGTACAATACACATTCGCTTTGCCGTTTCCGGATAGCCCGCGAATTCCATCTAGACATCGCGGTACACTGTTTAGTGTTTATACTCTAGATAATCTTTCGATTTTCGTCCATTATTTCGATAAACGCGTAAAAAAAAAAACAGGCCGAAAAAAATCCAGGAAAAATGGTAAGAACTGCCCGATTTCGGCAAAACCTACTGCATAGTCCGGAAATAACGACGTTAGTGTCTTGAGATTTTCGCGTAAAATGTATTTAAACGAAATATTTTGGACTATTTACGGTAATTTACAATTTTTGAAGTTTGTTCGTCATATAAAAATTAATTTAGGATCTTGCGACTTGAAAATTGTATGCAGTGTTAAAAATACGTTGTTCTAGCGGAAATAATATAATCACTAATCCCTTGCAGACGATGACCAATATTCTAACATCGTAAAAGAATATTGCTGATATTCAGCAAAACACATAGAAAACCTAAAAAAAAAAAATGAATTTATTCGTTACTTCCAGCTGAATGAAATGAGGTCAATATCCTTTAAAAAGTGATTCCGGAACACTTTCAATATTAAAGTTGAGAATGTTCCGGATGATATTCAAGAAGAAGTCAATCGAACTACAAAATGATATTGATTGAAATAATATATTTGAGTCTACCGATACTAATGATCTTGAAGATTTCTGGTGTAGACGAGCAATGTAACATAATAAACATCGAGATATTGCTTTGCGTTCTCTTCTTGTTTTTTAACAACTTATTTGTGTGAGCAGGGATATTACATTCTAATTTCTCATAATGAATTATAAACAAAGAGATCGTGCAGCAGCAAGTATTCATCCTAGAATTTCAAAACTTGTTAAAAAAATCACGAGCTCAAAAATTACATTCAAATAATGTTAAATTATAAATAAAAAAATAATCAATGCTAAATTTGTAAATAATTTGTGTTAAGTAGCTAAATGTAAATTAAAAATTATTTCTTGTCACTATAATTTATACAATGATAATAATAATAGAATTTCATTATTATTATTAATAACTAATGACCGATGAACGATGTTATTGATAGGTATATTGATAAAATATATTATCAATACGTTGTAGATACTGTGGCGATTACGTAGTAGCACGAGTGTATTTTATATAAAAATGAATATATAGGTATTATAAAAAATAACAATATATATAAGTAATATATTAATATATAATATTATATATTATATATTATACAAAATAAGAATATACAAAAAGAGAATTACGTGTTGAAAATAATCAATTTGTGTAAATTAATTTAAATGCTAAAATTTTATTGTTCTGATTTTTGATTTTTTAAATAAATCACACGTTACTTTGTGAAAACATTCTCCGGTAATAATCTTTTCGATTACCGAGATTACTCTTTTCCCAAATCACTCCCAGGTAACCAAATTCACTAACTCGTATATATGTACTAATAACTGCGTACAGACCGACGGACATGACTGGGATATAAGGTGTCTAAACTTATGTTTAAAAACCTAAATTGCGAATAATATTGTAAAAAAAAAATTATTATTCTAAAATTATCTATTTAACTGAGTTAACAATATTTATAACTTATCTTGCTTAACGGAGATTATTATATCTATTTGAGCGTATTCTATATTATATAATATAATAGTTTGAGTTAAGACATTTGGCATTTGACATGCAATTTAGGCTCAATAATCTTATTGTGTCCTAATATACAGTAACTTTATACATTATTTATTGTTTTACGATGCCCGTGGAAATTGATTCGAAATTATATGTTCACTTTAAAATCGATATTTCTTTAATCACTACTATCGAGAGACCTGTAAAAAAAAAAAAAAAACGTAAACGGTCAATTATTATAATAACCGAAATTAAAATGAAATATTACATCGACTTTTAATTAATCCGAGTGTACCTATATAAGATAGGATTTGAAAATTTATTGATTTCGTATCGACTTTTCGATATAACATTAATAATCTCGAACTGCACATAGCCTAAAATTAACTACAGTCATAATTCATTACACCGTTTACAATATATATTTATTTAAGGGTCATTTCTTCCTACCGAAAAAAGTTATTTCTAAATTATTGAGATTAAAACAATATTGAATTTGATGGATATAATAATATTATAATAGCTATCGATGTACCAAAGATATATGATTATATGTTCATATTTGTTGTAATAATATGTTCATATTGATACCGAATTTTTGCATGGTTATAAAGAGTATATATTTTTAAAAAAAACTCTTAGCGTTTTCTATCTATTTGCACAGTTGCCCTCAGTTCGAGTGTCGTTGGCGTGTTACAACTTTGGTATTCCAATTCTGGCACTAGTCCGGTATTTTGTATTCTATCTTCAAAAACTGTGCGAATGTTTTGCACTCGGTGCCGAACTGGCGCACGAGATATTCTAGACGGTTTTAATTGTTATCACTATGGTTAATAATCACTAGTACTGCAATATAATGATTATTCGTGTTCCACACAATCGATAATTATTTTGCAATGATGCAAACATCGAGAAATTTGCACCATGTCAGTGGAAACCATCACTCATGGTAGATAACCGTGGTAGAAACTGAGTTCGACACGGTGGAAAACGCTATCGCACAATCCAAAAGGAACATGCGATTTTGGATACCCGCACTATCATCCATATTGCAATACGAGTTGTGGAAATTAAAATACTAGTGCAAGAATTGGAATACCTGCTGAGGTGGAACACGCCAACAACACTCGAAGCGCACTTATTGTACAAGTATACAGAAAATGCTACATTCAAATCATATTATTTTAAAAATTATTATTATTATAATAATATGTTATTGAACATATTTTTAACACATGTATGAAATATTTAGCTAACGATATTTTGTTTATAAAGCATTTTCTATACGATACCACAATGTTTTTTTTTTTAAATTTAGTTTAAAAAGATTAGAACCAACCATATTTTTACAATATTTATATGGTCCAATCAATATCTGGGCATTGCATTGAAAGCAAAACTTAAATGTTATATTCTTGTGACTTTTGAAACTAATATTTGAACCAGAAGCTAAAATATATACGTTTTCGTACAATTTAGTATTTAATCACCCTGCCTTTCAGCGGCCTCATTTTAATTATTGATTGGATGGGGGTTATGTTTTAATCAGTTCATCAGAAAATCAAAATCAAAAGTGTTCATTTATGTATAAAAACTTAATTCATAATAAATAGGTTGTATTGGTTATGTGTTTAAAATTATTTTGAGTTATTACATATTTAACACATAAATAGACTATTTATACAATTACAAAAAATGGCAGTTGTATTTAGGTACAAAAGTAAATTTAAATATAAATTTATGTAAGCGAGTGGTTTTTTTTTCTGACGATAAAAGTACCTTTATCATCTATGAAATATAGGATAGCCTGCAATAGATGTTAACGTGTTACTTGACATTTGTTGGTATTTTAGATTTTGCTGATGATACATCTTGGATTTTTTATTTAAATATATTTAAATAAAATAATTTAATATAAAAAAATGTAAAATTAAGAACAAATACTATAATATAGAGAATAGATCCACTACACACTTTTTAATCTCGTGTTACACACTTAACATTTCGTATTACACAAAGTGTGTTGTACTGTACACAATTTTAGTCCCTGATTTGAACATACTAAAATAATTCTCGGTGCGATTTGGTTCACTCGATGTAAATAAAATGAATCTCAATTTTCATTAGATATATTATGAAGCATTCAACCCCACTTACATCCGCGTAACTCATATTCAATGATGCACTCGAGGATTCTATTTTTTAGACACAAAAATGCGTCATTTTTTCTCGAATGAAAAATAAAGGAAAAAAAATCGCTATTTTAAACCTTCACATATACTATGCCCACATAGGTATATAGTTATTTTTCACTTCCGAATTACGAATGTTTGTTTATCGAATATAATATTTCATCGGTTATAATAATATATGGAATAACCGATGAATTATTATGACGACCAACCGTCGTTGCTCAAGCTTAACTCGTACACCTGCATTATAATATATACGTATATATATAAATATATATATATTATAGTGTGCATCAGAAGAATGCATCTATCCGACACATTCGCCGTACAAAATCCGAACCCATCATAACACGATAATAATATATTATATATTATAATATTTACGCGTTATATATTCATATATTATTATGTATCCTATATTATACTGCAGAAACGAGCAATTAACATTGCTTATCCAACACACGTACATTGCGTTTTTTTACATACCTTTATGTTATATTGCATACATTATTATATTGCAGTTGTTGTCGCTCTATACCTATAACACCCGCGCTTTACGGATCGATAGAGTTTCATTGTAAACGCGATCCCGTGGCCGAGGATCGGTGCAGCGTAATTATATTATTATCGCCATGACAAAATAAAGAGGTATGTCTGCAACAATTTCGTTTTGATGATTCTCTGCGCAAATATGGCGTACGGCATGCTCCACTTCTCATTGGTCGAAAAATGATCACAAGATAATTCAAACAATCTGAATTTGTGCTAGAATATTAGAATCTATATTAGATTAAATAATCTCAACAAGAAAATCATGGACACACATAGAGGCATACAAAAGATAAACGGAAAAAAAAACCCAAAATTCATAAACTAATACTTTATTTATTTATATTAAATTTTTGTACGTAACGTTATGTTTGTTAACATTTACTCTGTTCTGTAATAAGTAGGTATACGGTTAATCGATAATAATAAATGTACCGATAAAGAGCAAGACGGCAACCATTTTATGCTTATCAAAAAGTCGCTGACATACCTCTTTCTTTTGTCACGATTATTACCATTACTGTATATAGTATGGTATAGGCACTGCTGCAAAGAAGGGCCTAGACGTGTCCGTTGAATTAATTAAGGTCGTTCGATTGCCGTCAGGAGAGATTAAATGAGCTGTAAAATTAACCAGGACAAATTTTATTATGTACACACAAACCGTGGAACAAAATGTAATTATGTACACACGTACATACGTACATATATATTTATTATGTACTTGTTAAAGACGCCACCGGTCGCTCTAATTTATATTGTACCTTTTTACAGCGTTATTTACAACCCTCCCCCTCGTTTTTGTAATTTATATATATATGTATATATATTTTTTTTTTTTTTCATCTCCTCGTCGACTGAACTTTTTTCCAATTAAACAGTCCATCGAGCACTCGATATACCCCCGTCCGGATCTATACATGAATTTTCATTTATTACACGTATATATACGCGGACCGGCTAGGGTGCTGGGTGCCCTACTCGGCACATTTGGTAAAGATAAGATATAAAAAATGTCCCAATATGATATGCCCCTAAATATTTTATATTCTAAAATAATATAAGATAATGTGATATGGCAACAATGAATAATTTACGGTCAAAACTAATTTTTATCTATAATCTTTTTTTGAGTACTCTCGGCACATGTTCTTTTTTTTATATATTAATGTATGTATATTTTTATTTATATATATTTTCATATGGGTATTGAATTATTAGAATTAATCAATTTTTAAATTTTTAATATAGTTACCTAATTATCAATAATATTATCGTCACAATAAACAAGACAAAACACTATATGTGTACCTAACCGGCCGACTTTTTTTTAACATAGTTATTAAACAACATTTTGACATCTAATCCTCATAAGGACGGGCAAATAGTTAACGATAAATTACATGGTTAAATTAATTAAACAATTAATTGATTAATGTCTATAGTCTATACTCTAAAAATTTTTATAGTAAATGTTGAAAATTCAGTCTATTAGAGTTAACTTGATTCAGTTAAATTATTCATATAATAATAAAATTATGGTTCATTGTTGGCAAAAATGCATATTAACCTAAAGTGATTATTTATGGGGCCATACATATATTACATAATCATCTAGAAGGGAGGAAGATGTCTGTCGTGTGTTGAAATTTGCTGACAAGAGAGAAGGGCAGGGTAAAGTCATGCTAACATTATGGAATTGAATATGTAATGTCATGTATACTCTAAATGAGTTTTGTTTAAATAAAAAGCAAAAACATTTTATATTCAAGAGGGTTGACTGATTTATTCCGACGAAATTAAAGGAGAGAGAATATTCTGTTAGCTGAAATTTGTTAATAAGAAAGAGGAGGGGTTCTAAAAAGGGCCAAAAATTTTTCAACCTAATAATTGTATATGCCCCAAGTAATAATTTTCATTTTTACTGTATATTTTTTATAATTTTAAAAATTTAGTAATAAAAATTTTTCCTTTGTAATTATATAATTTTAGTCGTTTTTACTTCTTTATCTTTATCAATCATCATCATCATCATCATCATCATCATCATCATCATCATCATCATCATCATCATATTCTTATTTTTCTATCACAAGATTCCTTTGTGTATCTAAATATTTGATATGATGTCTGAAAATGTGCGATTTTATCTATATAGTGTCTATATCATTTTAAGCCTAAATAATTCAATTTTTTTTTTTTAAATTATTTGTCGATTTTTTAAATCAATTAACTTGATAAATTTACAATATACTAATTAAATTAATATTACCTGGAAAAGTTAGCTTGACTTTTCTATTTATTTTCAACAAGTATATGAGTATAAAATTTAGTTTTTGAAAAAGTGAACTCGAATAAGTCAAGTTAAATTCCTTTCAAAGAAAGTCCTTCATTTAATACTTATTTAATACTAACAATAAATTTTACCCGCTACGTTTAATACAAAATTGATTCAAATATTGACTTGATTAGGTTGAAAAAAAATATTTATTTTATAGTAAATGAAAAATATTAAATATACTTTACTATTAAAAAAATATTTATATGTATATAATATCTACCTATAATGTATGTATTGGTATTATTATTTATTACAAAGGGTTTTATAATACCGTTTCTGCACACGTATTATAAAAATTAAAACTAGATAAATTAATTATTAAGTGGTGAAAATAATTATATATAGTTAAGTTAAAAAGTTAAAAAATATTTTCATGTTTTAACTAGCTATTTATTTAGTTATTTAGACTGGGTATCTTTGATTAGAATGATCAAAATAGTTATTTATACATCATATTTTATATTTTATTTATGTACCAAGATATGATTTCCATTTTCTTTAACTTACACCTAGGTATAAACTATATCGTTTAAAAACCTAAAAATATAAATGTATTTATCTATATTTAATTTATATAATTTTCCAGGCGTTTAAGAATTAAAATCACTTTTATTTTATACAAGTATTTCATACACATAATAATATTGTTTTTTAATTATTTCAATAAAAAATAACACAAAACAAATAAATAAATAAATAAATAATATTCTATAAAAAAATATTTTAGCATGGTTATAATTATATAATTGTATAAGTTATTTAAAATTGAAATTTAACATAATATACTTGTATTAATTATTATTTCCTAATTTAAATTCAAAGAATATTAATTATTATTTGATCGTATGGTAGAGATATTAGATGTTCGTTTTACGTGTTAATTATTAAAATAATAATTTAAGTTCTTGTTAATTTTTACGCGATGTTAATAATTATTATTTATCAGTTTATAGTTATTAAGAGTGCATGCAAAGCAGGTATCGTGCAGCCTTAAAATAAACTTCTTTAAAATAAGAAACTTTGACATCGTGCTTAGCCTCGGATATGCATTTTCAAAACTCGTACACCTTTTTTTTTACCTTTGTCAAAGTTTTGAATTTGTATGCAAGACTACAGACAACCGTGTTTTGTTATTAATTGAGGACGAAATACAATTTAACTAAAATATAATTCATGACCCTTTAGTTTTATGTACATATTGCCTATAAAAATATCTGAAGAGTATATTTAAAAACAATTTTGAATTGATTTAAGTATAATATAATTTGTTAAAAAATAAAAATAAAATCTTCCTCACCAATTTTCTTTTATACCTAACTCAAACATAACCACAAAAGTCACAACAATGAACAAATTATATGGTTTAAAAATATAGCATTAAACGTACCTATTATATTCGTCTGTTCTTAAGTTTTAAAAATATTTTAATTTTGTAATTTAACTATTACTAATAATTTGTTTGTTTAACGGATAATTTGAATACTATTATCGATAGTTGTTAATATATTGTTGAATAGATTATTTATTTATTAGGGTTATTGGAATCGGCAAAATATAATACTTCGATTTCGGTTTTATGAACCGGTTTTCTGAATTTGTGGTATCGGTTACCGGTTTACAATTATAAAATAGTTGTATATATATATATACAACTTATATACTAGCTTATGTATAAATATTATATATATAAGTTATTTGTAATGTTTGATTAATTACTTTTAAAAAAGTAATTAAATTAGGTTACAAGTTACATTAAATTAAAAATATTTCAATTAATCTCAATAACTTTACATTCAAATTATATTATTTAAATTAATGTGATTAACATAAATTAATGTTTAAAATATTTAATATTATTGATAAAATAATAATTATAAATAAATAAAAAATGTTTAATTTCTTCAAAACTTATGACGTTATTTTTTTTGTTTTTTTTTTTTTTTATTAAAATTGTACATTAAATACATTTCCTCATGTATAAATAATAATAGTTTAAAAATTGAAAACTTTTCTTTTTACTCTAAAATCAAAAAGTATAAATATTTTTTTTGTTTAGTTTAAGATTTAAATCATATGAAATATCCATATACATTGTTAATTAAAACCAGTGTATATAATATCAATTTAATTCTATATTAAATGTAAAATATTTAAGAAAATACAAATCAATATTTTTTTGAATTTATAGAATTTTTAGTACTTAGTTGCTTAACACTGAAGATGAAAATATTGTTTTCAAAATACGTATTCGTTAAAATAAAAACAAATTATTTTGTAGAAATTGCGTTTAATCTTTATATTATATATATTATATTGAAATTAATTGAAATTATAATGAAAAACATTAATAAAATTTATATTTTGTTGCAAAAAACTATATGTGCAACAATATGTATTAAAAGATGAATTATATACATAATTATGTAGTCAAATAAATTCTCAAATCGTCCAATATATCAAAATATCAGAGAATATACACCAAAAAATTTCTATCATTAAAAATATACTCATCATCATAAAAAGTTTTAATATATACATGATCAACTAGACAAAATATGCAAATCTATAATAGAAATCTGGATTCTAGATTTATTAGTTATTACATTTCAATATTGACTAGATATGTATTTATACACCTATTTGAATAGAAGTAGTCAAGTATGAGTTTTTAGGTAAAATAATCATCTGAATGCAAATTCATCCTATAGATGTACCTATTTCAGAAAAGTTATATTTACAGATTTTTCAAAATCGATTTTACAATAAAAGTTAAAATATCAAAATACACGTACCTAATAGTTTTTAATTCTTAATTAAAAATATATATTGACGACCATTTACTCAGTACTATGTTACATGTAATTTACATATGTATGTAATTTATTATGTATAGCAATTATATTTATATGTTTATATAACAAACCATCTTAATTTGCGAGTATAACATTAACCATATACTTAGTTTTGGTTTAGTTTTTAATCTCGAAATCGAAAAAGTTTTTAAATTACTTGAAAAATTCTCAAACTGAGTTTTAAATTTTCTTGTTTCTTCTCCTAGGAGGGGGATCTGTTGTATGCTTACCTTTGTTGTCAAGGGGGATGGGGTGGGGGGTAACGCCAGCAGCAATAAAAAAAATATAAAAATATGTACATAAATATGTACTTATTTTTTATCAAAATATATAAAATAAAATTTAAAATGGGTAACATAATTTTTCATTTATTTTTAATTAATTCATATAAAATTCAGAATTTTTTTTAACAGTGGGAGGGGATGGGTCGTCAGACATATTCTGATGTAATAAAGTAGGGTGGTTGGACATTTGCTGACAATTGCTGACAAGGGGGAGAAGGGTCTAAAAAGGCCAAAAATGTGCTGATGTAATACTTGAACGCCCTCATATAACATACTTATTACATAATAAGCAGGATAGATTGTATGAACAGAATGATCTAAAAAATATTATCGTGTTATTTAAATTTGAATATATTATTTTAATGACAATATTTTCTTGATTTTATAGGATTATACCTATATAAGTAAGGTATATAATAAGGACATTGTATATGTACTTTAATGATTTTTTTTTTAACTCAGTTAAGTTAATAGTTACTTTTTTAACGATTAAGTTAAGTTAAGTTAAAAAAAAAATACTTATTATCATAAGTTAATTTTATTTTTGTACGAGTCAATATAACATTTGAGATATACATGCTTAATTAAGTTATCTATTATTTTTTTTGGAAATGCTGTTAATTTTTAACTTTTTAAAGCATTTAAACAATTTTAAAAATCATTAACATAATATTAGTGAAAATACTACAATGTATTTATAACAATTATTATTAAAATTAACAACAAATAGGTTTATAAAAATGTTTGATTAGCAATTACCTACTATTTACTTCAAAATTCAAATTTAGAAATTGCTCATTGTAAATTAGTAAATGTCTAAATATTATTTATTGGTGGGAAATATAATATATTCCTTAATTTATATTACAAGGATAATATAATAGTATTCTTATTTAATTTATATTTTCGGAAATAAATTATTCTTATATTATAATAATTATTAAAAACAACAAAAACAACTTCATTTTAATTTAGCCATTTGGACAGTAGACATAGTAGCGTGTTCGGAATTTTGAGATTGGGGAGGGGATATTTTTCCAAAAATTGCAAAATCGCTATATATATATAAAAAAAGGTTATCTATGTAAGTTTGACTATGAATTCAAGCCAATCCAATAATTGTTCATTTGCCGTATTGTTTTCTGCGTTCATTCATAACAATTATAATTTATTATACATAGAAATGTAGTAAAATTAATCTATAATTAAATAATTTTATTATATTACATTATAAAACAAAATAATATTATTTTATCTATATTAAATTCATAGAAAAAAAAAGGTGCACTTCGCTCGTCAGGTATCAGTAGGGGTAGAAGCACTTCGCTTATTCTACAGGACACTCTTGGTGAATGTATTGCATTACATAAAACGATTATGAGCGGAGCTTCGGTGATAATATACATAAATCTCAATTTAACGAAATCATCAATTGTTGATCGTGGTTAAACCATCTCCGGTAGAAGTTGCAAAAACAAAGAAGAACCTTGGGTAGTGGAAAATAGGAAAGACCGCAGAATGCGAATATAGAGAGGTGCCAGACGATCAACACTTAATATAGTACAGAATAACAAACGCAAAATGCGAGAGAAGCGATCTGTTCAAGGAAACAAATGACGAGGTTCTCAAACTAATTAACTATTGGTTAAAATAAAGAATATGACACTGCTAACCAATATGAAGAAGATAAAGAAAAACGATTTTGGCCGTTTTTACATCATTTTTCAATAATTTTTCCTACCGCGTTTATCAAAAACGCCAGATAAATTGAAAAATAGCTTCTTTAAAGTATAAACTAGATAACATTTTCTACAGGAAATTGAAGTTACATGTACTCATGATTGGTTCATGACTTCTGGTTGAAATGTTATACACGGAAAAAATAAATGAACATCATTGTAAAACCACTTGTTTCCTCGCTCCGCTCAAAATCTAAAACAATCATGGGAAGGATATGATACCTTCATCCCCCCCCCTCGTGAACACGTCTCTGAGTATACACAATATGAAATCAAAATATATTAAGTATTTCAAAATAAACTTACCGAGTTTCAATTAAAAGTAACTCGTTATTTAAAAGTTAATATAAAAAGAAAGTTAACAGTTAAGAAAAAAGTTAACAAAATTAAAATATAAAAAGTCAAGATGAAGGTTAAAATTAACTTAACTGTTAACTTATTAAGTCGTTAATGTCCAGCATTGGACTTACATCGTCAATAATAATATTAAAGTATTTGTAACGCCGAAAATAACACGTTATTATATTATACTTCATCGGGATTCACGTATATTAAGCAGTATAATCAACTGAGCTGTATTTGTACACCATTGTCACTACTGCAGTAGCAGGACAAATTATACGCGTTTCCATTTTTTACATTCGGAATATTTTTGTATTTCGAGTAGGTATAGATTTTTTCTCAACTGATCGGGAAAGTAAACGAAAAAAAAAAACAAAACAAACAACAACGACCGTTTGAATATAAATAGGTAGGTATCGTATAATATACAGTGAACGTATTCACTCGACCCGGTATATTGTAGATTGAACCGAGATAGTATCTGATACGATATCCAACACCTTTTGGGTACACATATACGTACGGACGTGTACGGACGGGGCATTTCAAGCCAGAGCCTCAAGTCGGGGAACCGCCTTAACGAGCTGTTAGCATGCCACCAATAAAATTAACTCCCGGGAAAAACACACAAACACGCAACCCTAATTTTAAACAATTTTATTATTTTCTCTCCTTTCCTTTTTTTTTTCTCGTTTCGTTTTACGAAACTATTGTACACACTGCACTATTAACCCCACCCCCACATAATATACATAATATACACACCCTTTGTGTCTTTTCGCTCCCGCTTATACACACTGCAGCTCTGGCAGGACCCCGTTATTATTATAGCCGTGTAATTATTATTTATGAAATTCCATATTATATTATTATTAGTTGTTATTTAAAATGTTTTTTTTTTCGTGTGTGTATATATTATAACGTACTTTGGTATACACACGATAACAATATTTATTACTCCAATCAAATTATACATACTAACATACATATACATACATAATGTCTTTATATATATATAAGTCTATTAAGGATACATTATATTAATTTAAAATACCTACTGCAGTTTGTATATATGTATAATGTATATAGTACACGAAGACTGGAAATAGTTATAACGAAGGAAAAAAACTCAACTCAAATATTATAGCCAAGTTAATTGAACCCAAAAGCCCGTAGTTTAAATAGTTATTGGTTAATAAATAGAAAAGAAAAGACGACAAAATTTTACAATTAGAATCTTTAAAATAATTTTTTTTTAAAGGAACGATTTTTACCACATTTTATTTTATTTTTTTATTGGTAATGGCTATTTTAATGTCCGACGTGAAACTATCTATTATCATATCCTGTTCTCTTTCATTCAAACTGAATTGTGATAGGTGATAATGGATAACAAAATAATATTATAATGGAATCTATGGTTAAACATTTTAAATTCAAATCATAGAAGCTTTCTTTTATTCCGCGTTTAGTGCAATAATTCATCGTTTTCTATACAGTAGTATGTTTGTGACCTGTATGACAATTTGATGTTTTTGATTTATATTTAATTTAATATTTAAAAGTAAATATGAGCTCTAAAATTGATAGAAGATAACATGTGAAATCGTTTAATATCTGTAAACGTATTCATATATGGTAAAAATAATACAGGATCAAAAATTCCCAAATTTTCCATGAACCTGAATTCTTATTTTTACGATTCACCCAAGACATCATATTAAAATTTGAATTTAATATATAAATAATTGTAATAAACTTGCACTTTTGACTCTTTTATATTGATAACGCGTGTAGTGTGACACCTTGTCTGGCTTCTGCACGAGTGTAGTGTAAATTAATAAAACAAATGGAAAACACTATTAAATTGGAATTTAAGATTCGGTGCTGTTTATCATTAATCATTGTAAATTAAGTGTTATGATAATAACAAATTAAAGAATTTCGAATTCCTAAGAATAATCTACCAGTGGCCTATCCAAAGCCCCAGGCTATTGCCTTTACGCTTTATTTGAAGTTGAAGGGATATTCCTCTTGAATTTTGTGATTGGTTGTTTATCGGGTTAGACTTGATAGATGAGGGAATTTTGAGGTCTTCAGTGTGTGGGTTAGGATTTTCGTTAGTCTCAAGGAACTATCCTTAAGTAAGTTTTAAGTTTTTTGAGGTCAGTGGAACTATGTAGATTAATATTTGAAGTTGGGTAGTGAGTACCTGTTATTGTACGCAGTGTTACGTTTTGGAATGCTTCGATTTTTTTCCATTTGCTCGGACTAATACGATGTCTTCATGCATAATCTGCATATAACATTATAGGTTTTAAGTAGATTTTATGGATACTCAGCCTGGTGGACATTGGTAGCATGCTGGATCAATTTAGGATAGGGTAAAGGGCTGCATGAGCACAGCGGGCCGTCAGGATAGGGATTTTTATGTGGCAATTAAAGCTAAGGTCATGGTTGAAGGTAACTCCTAGTTACTTGGCGTAAAGTCTATGGACTGGTTTTGGATGGCTAGCTTAAGGTTATGTTTGGCTGGCTGAGCGCCAAAGATCATTGCCACTTATTTATTATTTATTTCGTATGGCTTTACACAAATCAACTTTACTAACAATATCATAACAAATCATAGAATAATATCATAATAACTGGTATATAAAATATAACATAATGGTTTAACTTAAATATAACTATAATCAAAAGTAAGAAAATCAAAAATATAGGATGTAGGAGTTCTCAAGATGTGATATTCTTCATAAGCATATGTCGGGATTTGTAATCCACCTTATTGCTTCCGAGGTCACTGTATGTATGCCTTCAAACCCTTGGTTGAATTTTCTTCTATGGCACCCTGTTACGATGTGATTCATTGTCTGATCTCCGTTGCCACAGTCGCAAGCTGGGTTGTCTTGGAACCCCCATTTGTGTAAAAGAGTACCACACCGACCATGACTTATTCCAAGTCTGTTTACAGGAGACCACGTGCTATGAGGGAGATTCATCCCTTGGACTCCTTGATTAGGGTCGGGTACAAGCTTCCAGTTTGGTGCAGAAAAGCTAGCCCACTCTTTACGCTATTCCTCAGCACTATCATATTTTGAACTGATCAGTTTCCAGGCCGTCTCACCAGGTAGACTCCAGATTTTAGCAGTGTTTCCAGAGTTTGGAGTAGCATCTGGTATAAGAGTGATCGTTTTAGGTTTTCAGCTTTCTTAATAGTTTTTATAAGTGCTTCTTTTCTTCGTATGGTTAGAGGTTTAATGTTTGCCAGTACCGGCAGCCACTGAAGTGGTGTTAATTTAATAGTGCCACTAATTCTTCTCATAACGCTGTTCAGTTGCGTATCTAATTTATTTACGTGTGCGCTATTACACCGAATTTGGGACCTGAACTCCGCTGTACTATACACTAGTCCCAGAGCTGCAATCCTTAGGGTTATTGCATTGGCACCCCAACTCGTACCAGCCAACATTTGTATGAGGTTACACCGGGATCGAATCTTTTTACTTAGGGTACTCAGATGCGCATTAAATGTTAGTACACGATCTAACGTAATACCCAAATATTTAGGACAGAAATTATGGTTCACTCTTACTCCGTCGAATTCTACCTCAAGTTTATTCTTAGCCTCACTGTTGTTAAGATGGAATGCACATACTTCAGTTTTTGCTGGATTTGGCTTTAATCGCCATTTGCGGAAATATGTGTTCATTAACTCTAGGTTATTGATATTGTATTAAAAATATAATACCATTCTTTAGGTCTTCACTTTGGTATGCGAATTCTATGTCGTCCGCAAATTGGAACTTAACCCCTTCCGTATTTGATATGTCATGTATATAAAGGTTGAACAAGGTTAGAGCTAATACTGAACCCTGGAGAAGCCCATTATTTACTGACCTCTATCTGCTCTCTTTGTTTCCTAAATATACTTGAAAGCGTCGATTTGATAGGATTTCTTCCAAAAGTGTTACTAGCTTTCGGCATTTAATAACCTTACTAATTTTATACAGTAAACCGTGTCTCCAGACCGTGTCCTATGCAGCTGATAAGTCAATGAAAGCTACACTGGTTTTTAGCGTCTTCTGTAGACCATTTTCTATTAGAGTAGTTAAGGCAAGTACTTGCTCTTCACAGCTTCTATTGTGTCTAAAGCCCGCTTGTTCTACTGGGATGACCACGTCAATGCAAGGCTGTATTCGCTCCAGTATGAGTCTTTCTAAGATCTTATATGGGATGCTGAGCAATGAGATAGGGCGATAATCTGTAGCCTCTGATCCAAATTTTCCCGGTTTTAAGAGTGCTATCACCTTGGCTTTATTGAACTGTTTTGGGATAATTGCTGTAGCTAAAATATCACTATAAAATCTGGAAAAGCCACTCACGGATCCTGGAATCAGAGTATTTTATGAATTTTGGATAAGCCCCATCTAATCCAACTGCTTTATTTATTTTGGTTTTACTCAAAGAAATATCAACCTCGCTTATCGTAAAGGGTGCGGCGACTATGTCAACTTGTTGTAGAAGTTTCTTTTGGCATTTTAGCTCTAATTTTATGGTTCTACTGTGATCTTTACACAATTGTATTTTTGCCATCTCAATAACTTTTGATGCCACTTCATCAGGTCTCACATTTTCTTGTTTCTTCTCACTATGACTACAATCACCTAGTCTCTTCATAAATCCCCACACTTTGTGACTCAAGTGCGTGAAATCCAGTTTCTCGGTAGTTTCACTCCATCTTTGTTTCCTTATTACATTCGACCTGTCGATGAGCTTGTCTGCAATTACACTGTCATTATTTTCCTGAAAGTCTTCAAATAGTTTTGTGCATGATTTATCCCAGCATGGTGTGTATTGTTTCCTAAAGCCTCTAGAGATATGTTTTTTCGCTACAGATTTAACTGCTCCAATGAATCGTTCATATGAGCTGGCTTTAGGTGGGATCCATGAAATTATGTGGTTTAACTCCTTTGTATAATTATCCCAGTCAGCTGTCTGAAATTCCAACGCGGTTGTGGTGTGGATCGTATCGGTGGCTTTTGTAAACCGTAGTCCAACACAACTGGACGGTGTTGGCTATGGGGAATGTTTCCTAAAACGTGTCTCGTGGTCATTGTGTTGTCACTTTAAGAAAGCCTTGAGACTATGCTTAAATCTGGTGTGTAGTCTTTTGTCCATCTTGCTGATCGGAAAGTTCCTTTTTCTTTGGCATTATATATAAGATTCATATTGTGAAGGATGATTAAATCCTGAAGTTTGGTACCATTTCATCATTTTTATCATACCCCCATTCGACATTGTAACTGTTAAAGTCACCGACATATAAGGCAGGGTGTTCAAATAGCTTAATTGGAGGGGACCTCCATTTAGTTTAGGGTGGCTTATATATATTTATCACTGTTACGTTTCCTATTTGTGCTGCCAATATTTCCGTATCATATTGGTTATCTCTGAAGGTTATCCGACATGTGTCAATATCTTCCTTGATGTACGTGGCCATGCCATACTGCTTATGGTGTATCGCTCCGAGTAGTAGATAACCTTGTATAAATCCCCTCTTACTTATATCCTCATTATCTTTTGTGTAGGTTTCTTGCAGTGCAATCACATCAATCCTCTCTCTATCCATAATTTTAGAAAGAACTTCACATTTTGATTTTGAAATACCCTCTATATTGAGGTGGCACACCCTCAGATTACCATTTATACTAAGTGTTAGGTGGTCCTTAAAAGGACCGTTTTGATTTGTCATAACTGACAATGACGTTGGTTTGGTTTGCTGGGTATCAGCGCCTAGTGGTGGTATTGATACGTTAGTTATTTGCTTAATTGTGTGGACTTCAGCAGGTTAATGTAAGCAGGGAGAGCTACGAGCAAGCTACCACTATCCTCCCTAACTTTCACTGTCTTTGGGATATTAAGTTTCAGTCTCCATTTTGACATCTACTCTGTGGCTGTATTTAATTATCGCTGCAACCTGGTGACTGCGTATTTATAGTTCTGGTTACTCACATAGTACATTGTGTCTTTTGCGACCAACGCAGTTTTGGTTTAATGGGTGGCTGGCATTTATATATATACATGTATACGTGCTTATAATAATACGCAATATTACATACGATTTCCAAAACATCTTTTGAGGTGACGAATATATTAGACGGAGAAGAGTGGTTATCAATTTGGGTGGTGGAATCGACAACTTCCTTTATTTGTGGGCCTGGGTTAATTCGGAATTGGGCCATCACTAAATCTGTAAAATTTCGGTCTTTGGTTGGGTATCATAAATGTTGGTTCCAGTTAGGATTTTTAGTGGCTGATTTTGCTTAGGTTTGTTTAGTAGACGGCGATTTAGTTTGTATATGGTCTTATCTTCGAATTTCATCGTTATGATAAAGAAGTTACCATTTCAATTTATAGTATTTGTGTCTTTAATTTTTCACATTGGGCTACTTGGGCATTGAAAATAATTTTTACGCAAGGGTGGTACGCTGCCTGATTTTCCGGAGCAGACGTTTAGTCTCGACCTCAAGTAGAAGCTCGTCAGCTAAGGGTTTGGTAATAAGAGCAAGCCGGCATGGCTTATAAGTGTTATAAATCATACCAATAGTCAATCAGAAGACGTGGAAATACCCGTATTATTATTTTTTTTAATATCACAAATAACCATTTATAATAATAATAATAATATTAATATACTAGCTTGAGTGCAACATTTACCGGGTGCAATTCATTGTAAGTGTAACGCTTTTAAGTGAGACTACGTGTAAGTTCAACACATTTTGAGTGCAAAACCTTGAATTTTTAACCCTATTTGGGTGTGACATCTTGTAAGTGTAATTTTTTTTGAATGAAACACCACATTAGTGGAATTACTTCTTAGTGTAATTCGTACACCTTATATTATGTATTTTATCGGGATCCGCAATAGTTGGTGATCGAAGTTATTTGAGAAATAATAAGGTTTTAATTAACTCATTTCAAAAATATTTCACCCGTGGTGGAATTTGGCGTTCGCTTTCTAGAAGATAGTATGTCACACTTAGAGTGTTCTGTTATAGTTTGACAAAGTAGATAGGTAATTAAAAAATGTATCTAACATTATTTTTATAAGAATTTGAACGTCGCTTCGCTTGGTTTTCGCCCGAGTGTAACGGTTTTCAAACAACATATATAAATTATATTTAATAAAAAAATTAAAAATACCACATTAATATTATATAGTAGAACCTAATCTTCATATTTCAATTCGGTGGCTTATCGTCTCGAGTTTTTATATATATGGAAATGTTTGAAAGACTTCCCGATAAAAGTTCACCCGAATGCATCAATATAATTAAAATTAAAATTGTGAAAAATACTACGAATGTCCGACGATTTTGAAATTAATTACTACGGAATATAAAAATTATGGTAAAGGTACCACTACTATGTGAATCAGGAAAAAAAATAAATACGAACTTGCCACAGGGTATTATAATAGGTATTCGGTACAATTATACGTACCTAGTTAAAAATTAACAAAAAAAAAAAAATTATATATATATGATAATAAATACTTAATAATAAAATTTGCAACGATAAGAAAATTTATTAAGATTTCGTTCAGATATCGCATTTATCGGATAAACATTAAACACTCGTTATCTTTGTAAATGCCGAGATCCAGAAAAAAAACGCAAAAAAATCAGAACGGCATAGTGGAAGTAGATTCAGTCAGGAAAATTCAACGGGTGTACCTCTATCGAAAATTCGTTTAACAATCAACGCCCTATATCACAAAACTATCTACTTAGGTAATATTATGGTCGACATTTTTCGTATATAAACTATTCAGATAAGAGTCGGTATCGTGTCGGTTGGACAGAAGTTCGACGATTTAAAATTCAATATAAAAAATATGATGAATGTATCTACTATGTGAATTAGTCGGCTAGACTTATCGTTCTCGGTGTTTTATAAAATTGTTGTCCCCAGATGGAATAATATATATAATATATTATAAAGATAAGATATATTGATTTTATCTAGATAAATGATAAAATATAGTAAAGTCATTATCTAGATTATCTTTTACATAATTTTAACTAGATAATCCCAACACTGGTTAGATCATTCTCCTCCAAGAGCCTTTTTTTAAACTCTTCGTAATCAGTGTATGTAGTAAATCGTGTATTATATTTTTTGTGATTGTAAATGTTAATAACCGTTCCTATGGCCACTTTTATATTTGTAGACACGTGCATTGTACACTTTGTCTATAAATGGTCTGAAAATGTTAAGCATCCATCGCAATATTAGACATAGAAGAAGTGTTGGATTAAATGGCTCGATAACTCCGTAGAATGTACATTATTTTGTAATATAATAATAAATTGTTAGATAAAGAATTCAATAATAAAATATTATAAGTACCAAAATAAGCTTGTTACACAGTAGAGAATAAATATTATGGATTGAAAAATTTAGCGTCATGTTAAAAACATGGTCCATATCAATGCACGTTTCATAAACGATAATTAATGTAATATAAGTGTGGTGACCATACGTACTTTTTTTCATAGGACAATACTTAGTTTTTGATCTGTGTACTGTTGTTCTAAATGAATGTGCTAAGTACTGTACTTATTTTTATCATTCTCAAATTTTAAACAATTTTATTGACTTATTTTATTAAAACTTTATTTCAAAGCATCTCACAATCGGATGGACTATTCAGCTTTCTCCTTTTTGCGCGCTCGATTCAAATATATGTCAAAAAAATGCTACAAAGCCTATCTACTGCGTACTGAATCACAAATACTCAACCACCCTAAAAAATTTTGGAAATTCGTAAACAGGCGCCGATCTAACTCGGGAATTCCGAACCTCATGCACCTAGACGACCTGCACTGCTCAGGGAAGGAACAAATTGCCAATATGTTCTCTACTTATTTCTGCTCTGTTTTCAAACCACCTCATAGTACTGCTACACCCAATAACCCGTTTCTCTATCACTCCTTACCTAGCAACTCTTTCTTCTCAGTATCCGATATCGAATCGAAGCTAAACGAACTTTCTACTACAAAAAGTGCTGGACCAGACGGCATTCCAGGATCTTTTTTAGCTAATATCAAATCCGCTATTTCCATCCCGCTTTGGATTATCTTCAGACGTTCGTTAGATGAGGGCATCTTCCCGGATATCTGGAAAATGTCATCCGTCACACCTATTCACAAAACAGGAGAACAGGACAATATACGTAATTATAGGCCTATCTCTATTCTGAGCCATCTAGCTAAGGACCCATATACATCCTCCGACTCATACCAACTTGAACGTGTTCAGCGTAAGTTCCTCAATTTCGCTTCCTTCTGCCTCAATATAGAACATGATCCACATGACTATTTCCCTATCCTACGTCACTTAAAGCTTAATAGTCTATCGGATAGAAGAGTGTTAGCCAACCTTAGTTTTTTGAATAAGCTTGTAAACAATGCCATTGATGCACCTGAACTTCTCGCAGAGATTAATTTCAGAGTACCTTGTAGGTTCTTCAGATTATCTGCTCCCTACTACGTTCCTCTACACCACACTAACTACGGCCGCAACCAACCCATCCACCGTATCATGCGTCTAGCAAATGAGAACCTCTCTAGCCTTTAATACCTTTATTTAATTATGTTTAATGTAACATTAAACTTTATAACTGTACCTTGGGCATCCGCCCGTGATGTAATTAAAATAAATAAATAAATAAATAAATAATTTAACCATGACAAGCAATTGACTTGCTTCCAAATTTATTGATTATCTTAGTGTTTTTTTCCCTGATATTTTTAAACGAAATAAAATAATTCTGTAAATTATATTATATTTTAAATTATGGCAATCTGGAATGTGATTAACATCGATAAATGTTTCATAAGAAACCCTTTTTTTGCTGAGTTACTGCAGTCAATTGCTGCACAACCGGGCATTATTTTGAATGTGTTAATCAAATTGTTTATAATAAAAATAATAGTATACATTCACACATAATTTAAGTGGAGTAAACCTAAATCAGGGTTGGGCAGTATCACAGACACAATTATATCTTGTATCATGATACTTATAATGAGAGTATCTTATATCGATACATTTTACTCTATTATCATGTATCCCTTTATATATTAAAGATACAAAATATATCAATAACACATATACAATCAAATACATTTTATTTGTAGGTATATTGTTATTAATTATTATTCTGGAAAATATTGAAAACATTTTTCAAAGTATCTTGTATATTTATGTATCTTTGATACTCGTATCTTGTATCTTTACTACATATGAAAAGTATTTTGTATCAAGATACAAAAAAGTGATTTATCTTGTATCAAGTATCCAGATACTATTTTTTAGTATCTTGCCAAACCCTGTCTTAAATCAATAGGTAATATGGAAATATTGTGAGGCATACTTACATCAATTTATCACAATAACAATAAGTATTACGATTGATTACTATAATATAATATGTGTATTATACAATTTAAGTACTTTTCTTTAAAAAAATATGTATAATTATTTTTTTAAGACATCAAAAAAATAGTTTGTTAAGAACTCTATCAAATTCTGTGTTAAAAAACTCTTATCACAAAAATATTAGCAAACTAATGGCAGACAATTTTTTTAACCAATCAGAAATGATACCATGTATGGCCACACTCTCTCTATATAGACACTCTATTCTCAGTGTATCGGTCAGTTGTTTTTCATCGAGTTGTTTTATGTATCAACTATTCAATTATTTTGTGTACGACGTTGAGTAACCTTTATATCTTAAATCGTGGTTCTGTATAAATTATAGGATTTTTTTACAATGTCCTTATCATTTTATTCTAATTTTGTTATCACATAATTTTCATATTTATAAACAACAAGCAAAACCGCTGTACAATTTAGTAAATATTTTTAATAAAGATTATTTTATATTGAGTATTTTTTAAATTGTATAAATATATTTAATGATATCGGGACTCATCATTAACATCTTCGTCTGACGAGACTGATGAAGATAACATGATTAGTCAACACAAATAAAATTATCGATTTAAATTATAACAAACAATAAAATTTTAATTACGACGAAAAAAAAATATCATCTTTGATATGACTATAACGTGTAAACGTGTAAAATGTATACACTGTTTACCGAGTAAATGTTTATAACCTCATTATAGTATAATATACTATTTACCATATTTTCATGAAACGCATTTCGTTCTATAACTTGTAATGTACAGAACCGATAACATTATCGTGCCTACAATTGATGGAACTGTTTTTATGCAACCCGGCATAAATATATTAAATTACATTGAATAACACTATGCGTAACACGGTATCGTATGTTGGTAAAAATAATAATTGATTTTTAAAATATTGTAAAAACTAAAATTTAAATTTTTGTAATAATTTTAATATTTATTATATTATTACATTAAATAATTGAAAATTTATAGTCGGGTGATAGAGAGATTTTATAACCTATAAGAGAAATGTAATTTACATAATACAATTGTTTTAAAAATAAATTTAAAGCCGTACAAATGTACAAAAGTATTTGTATTTTAATACATATCAAGCATTAGGTATTGTGTTTGTTCTTAAATACTTTTTAAAAAAAGTATTTGAAGTACGTCTTAAATACTTTTTATGTCAATGTATTTGTATCTCTACTTCAATACAATTTTAAAAATATTTTTTACAAGACTGAATTATAGGTATTTTATCGTGTACCTACACATTATTCTGCTTTAGTTTGTTAATGTATACCTACAGACAAAAATGTCTTTAAGGTAAACGGAAATTATTGTTTATCCTTTAAGACTACGATCACGGAATACAATTTTGTAATTATTATAATTGTTTTTATTATTATTATTATTATTTTTTTTTTTTTGAGAAAATCGATTATATGGACACACATTACATTTTGCATATACATCTGTGTATGTATTAAGTCAGTTTAATACATTTTATTTTATCCGATTATTTCGTTGCGTATGCGTTTAATCAATAACCGTTGCCCTTTATATGTACTATTACTATATATTGGTATATTAGTATTAAATACATAATGCATAATATGTTATCCGTATAATAATAGATGTTTGAGATTCACAAAATATGCGTGCGTTGCTCGCCAGCCGAGTATCTAAAAAACCACTTGTGGAACGTAATTCACCGCCACTTGTGACGGATAAGAGGATTTACTCGTACAATATTATAATATTATAAGGATTTGCAGACGTGCAGTTTAACAAGAAACTCTCAAAGAATCTTTCTTATTATTATTATTATATATATGTATATATATATATATATGCATATGTATATGGGATATAAGTACATATTCAATGTAACTTAATCTTTATTCTTGATGGAAATCTGTATAATACCTATGCATACGTCACTCAACGATATCATGGTATTATAACGTATACGTGACATTTGCAGATGGATATACCTAAACCTAATCATTATATTATTATTATTATTATAATAATTTGCCCTTATCATTATTAGGTATACCTAACCTATAGTGATAATACACGAAGGTGTTCGCTTTAATATTTACTCGGTATTCAAAAAACACGCCAACCAAAATTTACGAAACGATTATTATTTCGATAATAGTATGTTTAGCATAATATTATCGAAATTAATTTCCCGTAGGTATCTATTATCACCGTATCGTTAAACTCAGGATGTCCAGGAGTCCAAGTGTTGAGAATAGTAAAAATTTTTATATAGAATAACGATAATTATTTCGAGAATTATTACAATTAATGATCTTTCGTAGCCTTGACGGTCGTTTGTGAACGTTTAATCACACCGTAATTTCCGATACCATTACTAATAACGCCTTTTTTTGAAACCAGTGGTTTATATATATAATATATATGTGCGGGTGTGTCATTTTTAGAAAACATGTTATAAACTGCTTCAAATAAAGTAATGATAATAAATGGTTGATAATTATTGGTATTTAATATAAATATTTTGATATTTTATTAGATATTATAATATATTATTACAATTGATTTATTCAGTAATTTCGCAACATTTTAGCATCATCTCATGATAAGAAAATATCATTAGAAAACCATTTTATACTTGGTAATAATTGTCGCCACACAATGTAATAATCATTATTGATGCACACATAGATTTCGGGGTTTATATATAATTGTAAAGTGCGATTATTTATTACGTTTGAAAGTTTAAATACTTACCATAGTTACATGTTTATTTATAATAGGTGGGTATTATGTAATAATGTAAATGTTAATTTTTAAATAATTAAAAAAAAAAACAAAATAGTTGAGTTGAGTAAAGAATTGTAAAATCGAATATTAATACATTGAATACTGGTGAGTTTTAATTGATCAATTTTCTTTAAATTTTAAAGCTGTTTATCCTTAGTTTGGTAATAAATGATAAACGTACCTACCTACCTAAGAACCACAGCCTAGTAATAATAATGTAATTAATTGAATTTTGATTAGGTACCAAAAAAGTCCAACCACATTTGTAAAATCATTTTAAATGGTAAATACATTAATTGGAGACTCAAATATATGTTTAAAACATTTTCAATACAAAAATTATATATATATATAGGTATATATTTTAATAATTATTAAAATGCTTTTTCATTTTTTTTTTTTTTTTTAAACTTGAATAAAATACATAAATTGTGAAATTTTCAAGTGTTTAGAACCATTATATTAACTAGTTTTTTTCGTCATTTTTCGATAGTTTTTTCCGATGTGTTATTCAAAAATCGACAAATTAACTCTTCAGAGTACCATGTTGATAAAATTTTTTCAAATCATCGTAAAACGAAAATTATTTTTCACCACTCAGAATCTAAAATGTATTCATTATAATCATTTTTAGGGCAATATTATTAATTTTTCAAGTCACCAAACTTTATTTCCCGATATTATATTGTTTAAAAAATATTCTATCTACAAAAATTAATTATAGTTACCTATTTAAATTTTTAAAATCGATATTTTTTGGTTCATAGGGGGTCTAGCCCTGAACTCCCTACCCTGTAAATGCGCTACTGTAAATTATATAAAAACATATATTATATAGTATATAAATATTAAATACGTGTGTAAATATTTAAAAATAATAATATATAATAAATATTATATGACGAGAGTATTCAAAATAAAAGATTATTGGTAACAACTGGTTTCGACCATAAGTCATCATCAGGTTACAAATGAATAATAATAAAACGAAAAAGAAATATAAAAAAAAGCCGGTCAGTAGGTTGTGGAAGCACTTCGCTCGTCGGGTGTCAGTATTGGTGGATGCACTTCGCTACTGGGCAGGGTACTTTTGGTGGATGTATTGAATTTGAAAGCAATGATAAATC
>JAIPRL010004526.1:8640-37460 GCA_025469235.1 Pemphigus obesinymphae | reverse complement strand
TTCAAATATCATTTTAAACTTGTTTATAATAATTTCATAAAAATTAAGGTTTAAAATTATTAAAATTAATAATTTAATTTAAAATGACAAAAAAAAAAACGAAAAATCGAAGGTTATTAAAACAAACATATTTTAAAACTATTTTGAATAGGTACTTAAATAGTACTTTCATAAATTAACATATTAAAAAGAGTTTAACAACGCATAACATAGGTACATAATAATTGTACAATTAAAAATATTGCATATTTATTCTAAAAACATTTAAAAAAACGTATTCAATTCTTATTATACATGGATTAAATAGCCCCCTAATCGAACGACCTGCTACTGGTGGCAGAAAAACCGTGCGCTTTTTGTCGGACCTTTATCATTATACGGAGTTTGGTCTCCTTATCTCTAGTCTTCATGATCTAAACATATAATTTGAAAATTTGCTGATACGGTGTTGGTGTTGTTAAGGCAAGCGATACATTAAATTTAAAAACTCAAATCCCAAAAGGAACGATCTACATATCGTCCCTTATAACCATCACTGGTAAAATATGAATATTTCAATTTTTGAATCCTTATCAATTGTTATTCTGACCATTTTCCAACTGATTTCGATGCTCCACCAATTTTGATATTACTGGTGTTTTCGAGTTTTTTTTTAAATACCTACTTCCAAAAGTATTGAAAATACTCAAAACAAACTAATTTGCAGTATCACCATAATATAACTTACAAGAACTTTAAAAGTTATTATTTAGTCATATCTATATTATTATATCGTTCGTAACGTTATAAATTTTAATATTGAGGTGCCGTACATACTACCCCGGTACGATAGGTTCTATGGCGGCTGTAGCATTTAATTTTAGGGAGACCAAAAAAATTGAATTGACTTTTTTTTTTTGCTTATTTGCTAATAATTAAGGTTAACTATTTTGGTGCTATAAGTCCATAGACAACCACAATAGTCTTACCAAGTACTTTGGTGTGATAAATTATAAAATTAATGTATATTATATAAAAAAATTTCCAATTTTTTTAGGAATTTTGGTGGGCATAGCCCTCTGGGATCCTCTAAATCCGCCACTGGTAGTACCGTCTCCGAACTTTCACATATTCGACTCGTGTCCAAGTCTCGACGTTATTCCACCGGTAAATTTACCGATTAAATATTTATTATCGGCAGTTGGTATTATACATTTTTTTTCCGGGTGGGGAGGGCTCCAAAATTGTTTGGGAATGCTAAGTACCCCTAAGCCCTCATTTAGTTGTGCCTACGATATTATTTATATCATGTAAATAGGTTTTATACTTACCGGGAATTATTATTTATAACGCGAAGAATAAAAGTATTTACAATATATAGTGGATCGCAAAATAACAATTTTATGTAAGTACGAATTATGTATTACCACAGAATAATTTATACATACTACCATTGATTATATATTATTTTATTATTATTATTATAATATGTAATCAATGATACTACTATTAAATCAGTTACCACTAATAAATAGTATAATTCTTTAAGGAGATATGCATGTATTTATGCATTACATTGCATACAATAGACAAGTCTAGCAGGGTAGTTTTAGGAAGGGCAGATGGTCATTGTGTTTGACGATAAGAGATATCCAATAATAAATCGACCGGCCCCACCCCGTGGTCTTATCTCCGTTTACATATAGAGCCGGTGTCCCGCGCGGCCGTCGACTAACAATAATATAATATATAGTTCGGATTTTTCAATCGAATAATTATTTGATTATTTCCGTACAAGACGCGTTCGCGTGCAGAAGACTCCGCGCTGTGATTAAATAGCTCGCGCGTGCCGTAATTACCGGTTTTCTCATATTATTTTACTACCATAATGAACGTATAAATAAATCATCATCGTTTATTAGCAAAATAAGTGTTAAATCTTTGCTACGAAATTTTTTTTACCGTTTTCCATTATAACTTGATTTCCGTTGATATGCTTGACTAAAATTAAATTTTCTGTTTTTAAACAATTTTTTTTTTTTTACCGTCTCCACGGCTGTTGTGTTGAAAATGTTTATAAACGATTTTCCATTCATGGAGTCTATGTCATCTAACAATAATTTTGTACTCAAGACCGAGCCATATGCAGAGGGAACCACTTACAATGGCAACGTTTGGATCACAGGTAAATTAGGTACCTTTAATATAATATTGTGATTGTACCTGTCCCCTTTACGGCCCAACCTATGATTTTCATCGACCTATTCTAGTTTATATTCTATTTATCCATCAAAATACGAGATGATTACCTGTATATTATAATATTATTATTATTATTAATACGAGTACCTACCTATAATACCTGCATATTATGTTACAATTATTGTTATAATACGTATCATTTTATGGGAGTATGTATTTATTTAATACATTATTTTAAATAATATGATGAATATTGTTTTTATTAAATTTTTCGAATAGTAGTCATTCGCAACTGACATATCATGTGGTAATGATGTTTGTCCTTATTATCAGCAACTATATTTCCTGTTCGAACCGCCGCCGCCGTGTCGTATAGCCGTATATTCGTCGGGAAACGAATTTCAAATGCTATTTCAACTCGCCGTTTGTCCGTTGTTGTATTACTGCGATTTTTAATAACATCAACACCTATATTCGAAAAATCAATTTGTCTTATATTGCAGTTTACGTTTATTTATTTTGAAAGTAATGATATTATGATATGTTGTATTATAATGTGCTGTAGGCTTGTCGTCTCTGTATTGTCTAAATTTTGCAGTAGATCCCAGAATTTATCATTTATCCGGCGAGGTATTTAACGCTTATAGCCCGTAAGTTAAACCATTATTTTGCATTCATTTTTCAAACTTCTAACAAATGAAACCCAGCAATCTCATTCGGTCTAATGATTATACCATACCTACCTATTATAGAGCAAATAGTAGGTACCTAACTAAAAAAACACAAATTTCAAAGATTTGTACCTACCGTACCTAGAATCGATGTTATTATCTTTATAAATGTTTTAAAAGTACACATATTTTGATGGTAGTCTAATTACATAAGTACATTAGGGGGAGGGGTTATAATTGATCCAACCTAACAAAAATGTATAGCTTATTTTATGAACTTATGTTGCTTTTTATAATATTTATATTGAACAGACGAATCTTTTTGTACGAGCTTTAACTTGGGTAAGTTTTAAATTTTATATTACTCTGAAGCGATTTATCAGATTATGAAATAATAGACGGTCGAGGTTTCTTTATCACTACGGATATGAGGTGGCGGCGCGGTGGTATTATAATAATAAATAGGTAATAATATATTGTTTTTGGTCACTATTATAATATTATCCAATGTCGGTTTCTAGTTTACATTAGTCATTATTCATTACTAATATACATTACTCTATCACGTGAACCGCATTTAAATCGTCTTCGAAAATACACTCTTTGTGATGCTTATATTTAGGACCCAGAACGATTTTAATTTGCGTTTTGCCATTTGTTTTAAAATGAACTCGTTGCAGGTCGGGTAATAAGTTTGATAAAATTGATAATAATACCTAGTGCAACGGTACAAATTTAAATATTGATTTTTAATCGGGCATGGATCCAGAACATAGGTACATACTATGCAAGAGAGACACTAGTTGTTTGTTAACTCGAATTTAAATTTTTTTAAATATTATAATTATTTTAGAAATATTTAAATTGCCATAAGAAAAATATTATATACCTAGGTACCTACTAATAATATTGCTAAACGGATTAAACATTAACCGTAAAAATCCTCTGCCCTGGGAAAATATACAGTTTAATAAACTTTTATAAATAATACCTATATTTTTAATGTAGTGAAGTAGGTATAGGTGTAGTGGAGGGTATACGGTGTATACCCATAACGCTGAAATTCTAATGCGTATCGATGTATAACAAAATTTAACCTTGAAAATCTATTAAAGGCGAATTCACTATAGAACTTTTAGCTCGGTTCCGTTTAAACTGTTTACTATTTTCACCAGGTTTTTTTTTTTTTATCAATGTTTTAATTTTCTTGTCTAGTTAATTAACGCTGCCACGTTACACGCTAAAAGCTCTAGTGTGAATTCCCCGATACAAGTAAATTATGAGACGTTACCACGTTTTTTTTTTTTTAAATATTTAATACACAATAAAAGCAGGTACCCACCTGAATTTATAAATTATATTGCAAATTATTTACGATTACACCACTGCCTATAGGCTATATTTATTTAAACTACTACATACAGTGGCGTAATTGAGGAAAAATAAGGGGGGGGCAAAAAAAATTATGTTAATTACTCCCCCCTCTATAAAGTAAAGTTCCATAGTTGTGCATACACTATTGCACAACACCAATGAGTACCAGTATAATTGTATAAAATAAACATGTATATTTAAATAATATTTATTTATTAAACTCATTTAAAATATCAATAGTTTGTTGTGTCATTGCACTTACATTAGAATAATTAATTTTAAAGGATTGTAAATATTTTGATAAAATATTTGTTTTGTTGCATTACATTATGTAAGAAAACTACGCAAAATACAAAATCAATATTTTTTATTGAAGATAGTAATAAAAAAGCATCAGATCCATTAATTGGATCTTCTTCAGAAATACTTCAAGTGTATTGATGAGTACTGTAAAATTTGAAAGAACTGAATTTAATGCATCAACCCGGCAGCTCCATCTTGTTTCACATAGGCTTTTCAAAGTTGGTCCAGTTGTATTGCCCATCCACATTTATTCTGATTTTTGATATGTGCATTTTTAAACGTTTTATAAGCTGTCAAAAAAATAAAAAATCGATATTTTAACAGCTCATAAAACGTGTAAAAATGCATATCTCAAAAATTGGCTCCATCAGTCGCTAGATAATGTTGTTAACTATAATTTGTTTATTGTTTCATGTTTGTAAGTTGATAAAAGTGAAAAATGCAAGTTTTACATTGAAAAATTGTCGGTGTGGCGTCCTCTAGGTAGGTAGGTTAGGTACCATTACCATTTTCACACTTTTTAGATTTTGAAGAATTAATAAAATCAAATAAACTCATTTGACGTTTACGTTTACCAAAATAATTAGAAATTATATTATAAATTAAATAAACTAGGTAAAATGATCACACGTCACAAAATAGACAAAACATTGCAGTCCACTGAGTAGTAGGTACAAAAATAATGCTGGTGACCAAACTAGTATGTCTCACGTGGAAATTTCTCGACACATTAAAACTCGAAATAAGTTA
The DNA here is from genome assembly GCA_025469235.1 of Pemphigus obesinymphae. Classification (NCBI taxonomy): domain Eukaryota; kingdom Metazoa; phylum Arthropoda; class Insecta; order Hemiptera; family Aphididae; genus Pemphigus; species Pemphigus obesinymphae. Next base: position 32,181 of record JAIPRL010004526.1, on the reverse strand, counting down.
TATTAATAAATAAGTAATAATCGAACACCGTCTATATACATATTTATTAACTATTGTCATATACATCGCGTGTATTATTACGAGCATTTATTTTTATGCGGGTAGGTGCGTCTTATCCGCGTCTAATTTATAATATTAAAATATTAAATATACTATTGTAATATTATATTATCTTTTGTAGAATACCTAAAGCTGGTTTCACACGTAGCGGTTTAATCGCGCGTGGCCGCGATTAAAAACCGCGGCGGTTATACGCCTCGGAATGAACAGCCGTGTTTAAATGGGTGATTTCACAACTGACGCACGCGATTAAATCGCGTCATTAAAAACCGCCTTCGACCGCGTCTGTTCAATTTTTGAGCGGTCGGAAGCGGCTATTTGCTAAAAATAAACAGTGTATTTCCAATATACTATTTCACACGGCGCGATTAAAACGCCGCGGTATACCTTATTGTGACGGTCAATCTTTCTTCTGGTGAAATTGCAACACGCATACAAGTATTTTTCTTTTTCAGATATTTACCAATATGTGAGACCTATGACAATTAGAATATTTAATAAATATATTAGACGTATACCGTATAAGGCATCTAGGCAATATTTTCATTTAAACATCATATTAAAATCTTATTTACTTACCAGTTCATCGAAAGACGATATGGACATTCGATAGTATTTAAAAAATTGTTCTGGGTGAAATCTCAGGGTTAAAAAATTTATATGAAATTGTCCTTCATTTATGCGTTTCGCATTCAAAGGATGCACCCAATATCGTCTTGTTTTGTCTTTGGATAATTTTAATTGTTGCCTTTTGTGTAGGGCATACACTACACAAACGGCTTCGATGTTGTCTAATAATTCCATTTTTTTAACAATCAATATTTTTAAAAACAAATAAAAATATAATTATTATACAAATATAAATTACAACAAAACAAACACGTTGTAATCACAAAAACACGATTGAGAAATGACAATGCTTCAGTTTATTTTAGGCGGGTTAGATAAACAGGCGCGTTTTAATCGCGTAGTGTGAAAACAAACCATCAACGCGGTTTTAAAACGCTATGTATGAAACCAGCTTAAATGTTAATTTTTGCATTTAGAAAATGAAATGAATTACAGTAAATTCTTTAAAATATTTATAAATTTTTTTTATTTGCTACTTATGGTTTGTACTATTAAAATACCTGGGGGGGGGGGCGAAATGATAATTTTGCCCTCTCTGAAAATTGTAGGAGGCTAATGCCACCCTTTTGCCCTCCCCTCAATTACGCCACTGACTACATAGGTAGGTATATAATTTGATTAATATAATATGTACCTATTGGTTGATTATTTTTTTATATACAAATTTATTGTAGATTTATTATATTAACTGTGGGTAGCTATAATTTTAATTTTTGAATATTAATAACACTATTATAATGTATTATATTATAATATGCGAACTCCAAATATAGACGGTTCTTCATGGAAGAGAAAACTACGATTTTTATTTAATTTCACTGACCATTTTCTGTACCGGTGACCGCGTAGGTATTTTCTTTTCCATTTTTATGGCTGTCGTGCTTTAGAATTTTTCAGTTTTTCGTTCGTCCGTATTTCGACTTTACCGATGATGCAAAGTTTATGTTCACGCCGTATAAGTTCTGTGTTCATTCTATAGATCGTATGGAAGAAAACAGTTTTACCGTCCGTCTCTCATCACTTTAGCGTTTTTCGCGCAATCGTCTTACCACCCCGAAATCCCGAAATTGGCGTTTGCAATGTTCTGTAGTTTTACGCCGTGTCCTACGTGAATCCGGCGAGTCCGGCGAACGCATTGCGGCGCGTGCGATACGGCTACCAAAAAAAACAAACCTGTAATAACATACCTGCGTTTCCAACGTACGTTGTTTTCGCCGCGCGTGCGAACGATCGAATTCGTACTCGCCGGACGATTTGAAAATCAAATCATTTTGTTTTCGTCGCCGCGCGTTAATACGTTTATACGAATATATCTATATTTCATTTTAATATATTTATAACTAAAACTGAAACTAAACTATTAAAATTAATATATTTAAATTTATACATATCTCTATATATTATATATATATATATATATATATATATATATTCTGCGTTTGAAATGGACACTTCGACGTATGAACTTTTGATATCAGAAGTTCAAAAAAGGAGAGTGCTTTGGAACAAATTCGATAAAAAATACAAAGACAGAATTGAATTGAGGGTACAAGTGATAAAATTCACCAAAAACCAATCGATCATTGTAAATGAATGATTTTGCTCTTGACCTTTTATTTTTTTTATACTTTTTATACAATAAGTATTTAAATGTAGTACTTTCACACAGTAAAATTTTTTTTTGTAAACTTTGACTCATAGTAATTGTATTATTTTTTGTTATTGAAGTATAAATTTACAAAAATGATATATGACAACGCACTACCGTCTTATGGCTGCGCGTGTAGGATAGAATCATTTATAGAATATGGATATAATGACGTTCTCCATTGAGTTTTTTTTTTTATAAACCGTTAAGTTCAAATTGTTCATTGAATTTATTATAGTTAATTTGTTAGTTGGCTTACTAAATTAAAGTTTATTGTGGTTGGTATATTTACAAGGTTAATATCCTTAAAAAGTACACAATAAAATTACATTTTTAATTTACAATCAATAGGTTAGAAATAAAATACATAAGTAATACATTTTATTTTAAAACAGTAATTTTTAAACTAGCTATAAATTATATTTGCTTTTTTTTGTTTAGATATTTGTAGATTTCCATCTGGCAACAATAGTTTTATAAAACACCGAGAACGGTATATACCTATCCTATAAGTATAATTTCGATAATCCATGATAATCTCTCTTTGATTGACCTCTTAAAAGTTTAAAAAAATGCATTAAAAAACAGACTATTATAAATTACTGAGTATACGTATATTAGTAATTAAAATATGATATATTTCCTTTATATTATATCCCCTTTTGCATAATTTAATAATATAATATAATAGTTTGTACTTATAATATTATGATCATAGGTATTTAGTCACGACATTACCTACTATAATCGTAGACACGAAAAATAAAATTGTTGTGCACACTCCGCTAAATACATGGATACTCAAATTTTACCGGCCGTCCCCGTCAGCCGTCAGGTACACAAATTCCTGATAATCATTTCGACAAATCACGTGGTGACCTCCAGCGTTCATTTTTCGTGCCCGCAATTATAGTGAAAAAATTATGTTTATTCATCTTAAAAAAGTACCTATAAATTGTTTTTATTAATTCATTATCTCGTGAATAATAGGCATGTCTAATATAATAGAATAGATAAATGTGTAATAAGATTCATTAATTTTAAATTAAAACTAATTTAAATATATAGGTACTGGGTACTAGGTAATAGGTACCTATATATAATAACCTTATTATTTTACCATGATATAAAATGAATGTTGATATTAAATTACATTATTTTTAACGCCAATAAAATGTATGAATCTTTGTACTAACTGTGATATATTATATATTAATCATAAGAAAATATGTAAATAGGTATATGTATTATTTTTAACATTATTGTTTAATAATCTTAAAAGTTTACTACCTAGTACCTATATAATTAATTAATATATATATACTAAAAGTCCATTTACAATTATTATTATTGGTTTAATACAATTTATAAATTAAAAATTTCTTAAAAAAATTATAAATATTTATCTAATTACAAATTTAAATGCATGGCCAACAAATATGACTTATTCATATAAGCTGTACTTCTCAATACATGGGATTTTTAATTTGATTACTCAAATAAAGTCGAATCTTTAATTACCTACCCACTAATTGTGTTGGGGTATAAGCTTACACCTGGTAAAATTATGGAGTCTGGATTATATTACAATTCTTATTTTAAATGCTAATTTTTTATATAGTGTTAAGTGTTAACTGTTAAATACACTTAAAAGTTTAATATATCAAACCTAAAATATTGTGGTTTTATAATTGTTCGCAATGCTATGGATTTTTTTAAAATTATTTTATATACAATTAATTTGAACATGATTTAAGAGAACATCAAGTGTATTTTTATCATGTAAAAATAAGGTTATTATATTATAAGTCTCTTTATAATATATTTATATATACACAGGCGCACAGCGCAGTATACACAATATTATTGCAGAAACATAGATTTTACGTACAAGTATATCAAAAGAAGAATCATAACTTTTTTTACTGTACATTACCGATAAGTTTTTTTTAGTTAAAAAAATGTTTTGTAAAATTGGTTTGGTAAAAAAAAATAATTATTTATAAAATAAGAATATTATTTAAGTATTTATGTAAGTTATGTTATGTACCTATTTAAGTAATCAAATTTGTGGAGACCCAGTTAAAATAATTAAACACCTTTCTTTTAAGTAAGTAATTTAAAACTGTATAAATTCGTATACTAATGCTTATCTTTTAAGCTTTTTGTTTACCTAATAACACTTTTACATACTACTCATACAAGACGCACCTTTTGTCCTTTTCTACACATTTTGTTATAGAAATTATTATTTGCAATTTGACACATTGAACAAATGCTGATTTCGTAACGTAATCACTACCTATAATCATGAATTTTGGTAATGAGTATAGATTAAGATTTTAATATTACAGAATAATTGTTTATAGTAATTTTGTATTATGAATCACAATCAAGAAATTCGCTAGACTAAACCGGTTAAAAATTGAGACACACCGGTTTACTTTTTTTCGACCGCTGTAGCGAGGTGGTCGAAAATTACCAATCCCGATCTGTCCCCACCACAAACCTGATTTTCCTCTAATTATCTGTTATCACTTAATGTTATCAATTTTTACATTAAACATTTTTTACATTTATAATAATCAGGATTTAATTAATATAGGTATATATTTTAGTTTTTTTTTTAAATTCAAATAATCAAGTCGTCTTCTGCAACTTGATCATCGTAACCACAACCAGAATTCATTGGATGAATAAATACGTCTAATTGAAAAATGTCTTAGGAATTAGGTATGCTTTGAGTTGGCAATTTTTATAAAACATTTAATTTACTAAAACGTGTCCTAAAACCTACTTACTTTTTCGAATAAAAATCGATTGTACTGTATTATTAATGATATCACTGACAACACGATTTTTATTAAGAATAATAAAATCTTTTACCATGGCAATTTTAATGTTATCTATTTTTATTTTTATTTAAAAAAAATTTAAAACGTAAAAAATTAAAAATCGAACCATCAATAATGTGATAACTCATAATAAGAATTATGGAGGGGGTAAACCGATTAATGCAACTAATTTCTAACTAAACCGGTGTATTTTTACACTGAACCACAATCATTAATCGGAATCAGTAATCGGGATCGGTAAAGCAAACCGGTTTACGCTGACGAATTCTTGAATATAAACGTTAATATTTCAAACGAATTATTTATGCTGATCCAATTTTCTACAAGTATAATGATAGATTTTCATATCAATTTTTAACTTGGTATCTATTGGATTTTTTTTTTATAAACAATTAATTAAAGGTCTACTATCAAATTTGGTATAATATAATATTTTAATAAATCGTGAGCTCATTGTTCATATATATATATAATATACTATTGTGAAACATAATAGCCAATAGGTATTATATCTTCTTAATTGTATATCGTTATTCGTTGTATTAATTTGTTCATAAATAACGAATATTATTGTAAATATTTCTGACGTTTCGAATCGATATTATTAACTATTATTAATATTATATAGTTCCTTCTATACTTCCTGTAATGCATATCGCTTGCTATACATATTCTACACACCGACTCATTGTATTAGTTGTAGCCATAATTAAAGGAAATCAAATATATCGTATATAAGATAACGTTATCTACATAAACATCCTAGTATCATACGTTTATCGCGGTCTTTCGTATTGGTACGTATTTAGGTACCTATTGTAAATTGAGGAAGCGTATCGCAATAAAAAAAAATGATTCATAAGAAAATTTATCACGACTTTAAAATGAATGAACCTATATTTTACTGAAATGTATAAATCTGTGACACTACGACTACGAGAATGAATATTATATTTTCCGGTAAAATACGATTACGCGTGTTTCACCTTTTTTATAATACAATGCGCGCGTTTCGATCCGGAAAATTGAACATGAGTTTAGGGTAAAATTTAATATCTTCGATTGTTTGTAAAACACGTTGTAATATTGCCACACTCAGTAGCGTTTTATCTGGATGTGCAAGTTGTGTGTTAACGTCTTACAAAATCTACATGTACAATGATTGTTTTGATCATAATAAATATGCATTTTAAAAATAAAAAAAACAATGTACGATTGTTTACATAATATATAAATAATATCAAATATATAATTATTGTCATAGATCCATTTATTATTAGTAGGTATATTATGGAACGCAAATAAATATATTGAACCAACAAAAATACAACCGGTTTTTGCCTCGAAACTCGACTGCGATGTGTTTAGTGTTTATGTGTTGTAGGACGTTAAATATTATGTCAACGGCTTCATGATACCTTTATACCCATAATTGTATATGATCGTGTTTCTATCGGGTGCCAATACCTGACCAAGGCGTTAACTTTTGAAACAACGACTTGCCGGATACGACTATGACGAGTGTCATCGTATTGTTTTCAATTGTGTATATCGTAGCTACCCGTTTATGACTTTATGCAGGTATAAGGTAGTACATTGAACATATATTGTGTACAATGTTCAATTCTGCGGCAAACTATTGTTTATCACACAACTCGAAAGTATACTATACTGTATATATTATTTTATTTTACCTATTATTGAGTTCAGAACATGCAAAAACGTCGCATACTGTAATATATTTTGTGAATGCAAATTTTTCTTATGTAAAAGGGAGGGGGGGTGCATTTTTATTATACGTTAACGTCCAATGTTTAAAGTCGGAAAACGCCATTGGCCACAGTAGGTGTATAAGCATTGATTATAGCTCAACCATCCAGGTAAGGACAGCCCTGCGGCGTGTGCTCAAATGCAGCGCTCTGATACACACGCACGTATTATTTGGGACAGCGCTGTATAGTTGCAGGGGGTGGACACGAACCGAAATCTGTAAATCAGTCGCCATGTTTTCAGACGCGATTTTATCATTATTTATACCACAGAATATTCAGTGGTTTATACCATAATAGACACTATCGATACTATCACAGAATATTCTGTGATATCTGTACGTCGGATTATATCTGTGGTATAAATACAGTATAAAGAATGATAAAATCGCATCCGAAAACATGGCAACTGATTTTCACGTCGTCCTATGCTGCCCATGTAAATTCTTATCAGTATCCATTCTGATTATTTTATTCTGTGATAGTTATGACTAGATTTTTTGATAACCAATCAGGAGCCAGGCAACGTGAAACGGACGCTAAATCGTCCGCCACTGGATCCGTGTCGATTCTTTTTAAAAATATATATATAATATGTAGAATATGACTGTTATTTGTGAAATTACAAATTTTTAATTAAAAACGATTGATTTGTTCGACATATAGGTTACATATATATACAATATACATACATTATACATATATAATATATTATAATGAGTATAATGGTATATGTTTAATATATATTAACAAGTGTAGGTACCTATATAAAATATTATAATATTGTACTTACGCGTGGCTATTTTTAAAACACGTTTGCTTCTTTTAAACATTTTATAAAACTCTTTTTATATAATATATATTGTATAGAATTTAATAGAATTAAACAATTTAAAAATGATTGACTTTTTACAACGATCTTCGCTCATTTTTTTTATGGTTATCAGACGTAATAACGTATTATTGTTGACTTGTGCCCTTTCTCACGAACACAGTTTTCATTGTTTTGACTTTTGAGTTATGTTTATACCATGGTGTAGACATAACAATTTATTGATTTAAATTATTATATCGGACTTTTTATCCGGGATTTGGTCGTGGCAGTTGTAGGTGGGGCGGTTTATTTTTGGGGTGGTGCGATAATGAAGTTATTTTAACCGATAATGATGAGAAAAATTGTATGTAAAAGTTACGATCACGGTGTAGAGAAGATTAGGTGATAACACTCGGGTTACAAATTGGCTCTTTTTTTGACGACACTTTTAGTTCAAATAAATTCTACCGATAGCGCTCATTAATCAGAGGCTTATTATTTGCTATGAAACACATTAAACCATAGCCTATAAAAGCGTAATCGTAACATTGTGTTTGACTAAATTTAGTTTTACATGTTGGTCGGACATGTATAAATTATATAATATATAAATAGGGTAATGCCATTGATTATAGAATAATGATTAAAATATCATAGAATAAAGAATAAAGATATATCTTTAATACTGAATACCTACAGTACCATAGGTAGGTATATATAAATAATCTGGGTTTCGAGATTTTATTTTTATTTTTTAAATAATTTTATAACTATTACATATCTATATTTGTGTATACATAAAAAGAACAATAACATGTTACAAAAAACACAATAGTTTAAATGTGTACATATAAATCTAGTTCTTAAATATTAGTTACTACAAAAATGTATTGTAAGGCCAGTTGTGTGTTGTACGTATTAGAATAAAATAAAATAAATAATGAATTTTAAATGCAATGAGAATATTAAGGTGGAAGTATGAAGAGAAAAAGGACAATATAAGGAATAAGTATTTAAAAAGTAAAAATATAGCTTTAAAATAGAGAAAATAGAATAAGATGGTATAGGCGTATTTTGAGAACTTAAAAAGAGATTGTTAGAAGTAATTGATAATACATAGAAGGCTGATGTGAAGGAGCATCAATCCCAAATATCCCAAATTTTTGTTGGTCAATCTCAAATAGCACAGAGGATGCAAGGGAGAAGGAAAAGAACCATAATATTATCTATCTAAAATTAAAGTAAGTATTACCTATTACCCAAATATTATAGACTATAGTAATAGAATACCAATATATTTGTACTATTAGTATATTAAATTTTAAAAGAAGACGTCCATTTACAAGTGTAGTATACTTATTTTATATTTTTAAGCAAAGATAAATCATTGCATTCAAAAAGTGATTTTAAACAAAGTTTTTTTCTACTTTAACTATTTTCTGATTTATAATAGTTTTTCATTAATTTTCCAAAACCCAAAAATGACCTTTTTAAAAACCAATTAAAATTAATTATCTTAAAAATTTGTGGGCAGTCTCAAATAGTCAGAAGAGAAGACAAAGGAGAAGAATTTTGAATAATTTGACAAAGTTTTTAACAAATTACAAAATTTCAAGAATTCCAATGTATTAAATTTTAGGTACTTATTGTGTATATAATAATTATTAATAATAAATTAATATTATTTTAACTATGTTTAAATATATATAACCTCTCTTGATACCAAATATAATACATTTGCTATCAGGAAGGTTTTTACAAAAAAAAAAAAAAGAAATAATAATAATAATAATAATAAAAATAGGTATATTAAATTATATAAATTTCATTAAATAATTATATAATTAAATACATTCTTTGCTATAATTAGAATTTAATATTAAGCAATTAAAATAAATACACAAATAATTTATATTATATTTTATATCACTGACAAACATGTACCTATATCACAGAATATAATATTCTGTGCCTATATTAATAAAAATCAAAAATTTTTAGACAAATACAATTACAGAATATTAAACTGTTAAATGCCTGGGACAGAAAAATCCCATGAAAAGATAAGAAAGTATGTTTAACTCAAGAAAATGAATTAATGGCACAGATATATAAATATTAACTATGTTATTATATATATCTGTAATTACTGGTTACAGAAGAAATTACACAAATAATTTCTAATATAATTGATAATTTTACAACGTTTCAATTTTGAGAGTAGGAACATATTTAAATATATATGTTGTGATTAAACATTTAAATATAATAGAAAATAAAAATAAAATATTACATGAAATACAATGTAACTAAAGGAATTATAAGCTTTCGATTAATGGGCTCTACCGGCGGAATTCATTTGAGTTACAAAAGTGCCGTCAAGAACAGTGTCTATTTTTTTCTATTATCAGGTCTAGTATTATCACCTAATCTCTACATCGTGGTCTAAACGCACATGGATATAACTTGATAATGAAAACGAATAGGTAATTTACAGTGGCACCAAACGATGCGGCATGAAATTTCCATCAAAAATTATGTATAATATGAAAATGGCCAAAATTGACTTGTTCCCTTTCCCATGAACACCGTCCATATATATGTTATAAATAATCGGGAATAATATCTTACTAAATATAATATTGAATTGTACCTAATTATTATTATTTATTATTATCAGGGAGTTTGTTATTGTTATTTTGTTATTTTTACTAGAAATAGGTAGGTAAATATTAAGTAAAATCATTTTAGTTCATGTTACTGGTTTATGTAATTACGTATTATCATAATACTTAGTAATCATAACATCTACAAAGTGTACACTGTACAGTCTCAGTAGATTTTACCATGATATTCTTATACTAAGTCGTTTTATTTATATTTAAAAAAAATCAATATAGTGTGTTAACGTTACGTCTAACTAAAAATAAGATAATGATTAGAAAATCGAAAAAATTATTTAAATTAAATTTAAATATAGGTTTTAAATCATCGTAATAAATTTTGCAGTAAAATCAATTTTTCAATAAATTCATAATTAAACTGCCAGTTTTTTGAATTGTACAGGCATAATAATCCAATTTCAATAATAAAATTGTATTCTCAAAATATCAATACTAAAACCTGGAACATCGTATTCTATTATACTTACATATTATTATATATATTTAATACTAAATGTACATATTTATTTTTGTAATTTACATAAAAGTCAAATAAAATATATAAAAATATGTAAATATATAAATAAGGGTGTATAAATGTATAATAGACTACATATTTATATTTAAGTTTTTTAACGATTTAATTACTTTAATTTAATTGTATTATTTATTTAATTATGCAATTTTTATATATATATATATATATATACAATTCTGAACAAAAATTTCTACAGAGGCACTATATACAATCCACACGATCGTTTTATGGTCATATATAATTAATTAAACATTTGTATAAAGTGCTTCGATCAGTTCGACCCTGTTCCTTCGTATATGTTGTGGAAAATTGTAACGTTTTGGTGGAATTAGAATTGTATATATAGTAAAAACGGACATTTTTTCGTAGTTGCAAAATAGATTGCTGACATATGTATGATAGTGTAATAGCTCTCTCCGTATACTTTTGTTACGGATTATTAACACCACAGATTATATGCAGTGTGCTTCACCCAAATGACAACACGAGATATTTTATCAGCATTATCTTGGATCAAAATAGAGATTTTTCAAGACGCTGGGGAGTAACAACACATATTATGAACCTATTTTTCAGGTTACGGGTTTAAACCGGTTTTCATTTTTCCGGGTTTCTGATTTGTAGTTAAAAAACGGTTTCATTTGTATCTGGGTTTCGGGTACGGGGTTGAAAAACAGTTAATTTTTTTCAGGTTCTGAGTTTCAGGTTTAAAATGGCTTACATTTTTTCTGGGTTACGGGTATACAAACGGGTTCCATTTTTTCCCATTTACAGGTTGTGGGTTTAAAAATTTTAATTAATTTTGTAAATTACAGGTTCAAAATATTTTTTTTTGGAATTCCAATAAATATTGTTCATCAAAAATTGATATCAGAATATATTTGTTTTATAGTGTCAATTGGATATACACTAACCCTTAAAATTTAAACTTTAAAATTTTTCTAGACTAACAAAATATGATAAAATTCTTATTATTAATTATTTATTCTATGTAATAACAAAGCATTATTATAGGTATATAATATGTTAAAAAATAACAAATAATATGTTAAATAAGTTTTAAAAAAAAATTTCGGGTTACGCATTTGAAAACGTTTTCCGTTTTTACCGGTTTCGGGTTTAACATTTTTTTTTTTACGTTTTATTTCGGGTTAGGGCACGAATTAAGATATACAGGATGAGGAACGAGTTTAACAGTTTGAAACCAATCGTTCTTAGATTCCAATTAGACATACAGCGCTAGTGGCAACAATATAAACTAATACTGTATCACCAGTATCACGTAATACCATACCATAATAATTTTTTTCTCATTTTTATATAATAGATAAATTGTTATTTGATAATAATTGATAAGGTCTTAAACAATAAACACATATTAATACATAGCTATTAGTTCATTTTTTGAACGATAAGCGCTGCAAGTCAAATTGGGATTTAGGAACCTTCAGGTTTCATGATTTTGTTGATAACAAACACTCGTTCCTCATCCTGTATATCTTAATTCGTGGGTTAGGGGTACGTGGTCAAAAAACCGTTTCAATTTCTTCCGGGTTATGGGTTTGGTTTAATACGATTTTAATATTTTGCGGGTTTTTAACCCGTATTCAAACCCATTTTGATTTCCTGGTTTATATGATAGAATGACAAAAATATTTTAATTTTTGGTCAACAAATATTAAGTAATTTTCAATTTCATAAAACAATTTTAAGGAATAAACAAAACGAAATATTTTGTAAAATAGTCTATTTCAATTAGTACGATGGAGAAAAAACAAGTTTTTTTTTTGTGTGTGTAAAACCCGCTTGCGATAATATGCAAGCATATTATCGTATGCATGCATAATAACATAATTATTTAGGTGTAAATATATAATAAAATTACAATAAATTAATAATAAGTGCACAAAGTTTATGAGATCATTATTTTTATTGTGTTGTACCTACTTGATGTGTTGTTCATTTGGTTGGCGATCGCTGGGCGGGGGTAGGATGCGTATATATTATAAATGTCTCGCTGAATAAAGTCCACTACGGCCAAAGATTTGCATTTAATATTAATATTATCTGTCAATTTTCATAGTATTATTATTATTATTAGCCACGCACGCTGTGCATTTCTCCATCAAAGTTTATCGATAAATATTAATTTGTAAACAAGAACAATATTGTTATTTTTATTATTATAGGTAAGACGACACTACGATTGTGATGATGTCTAAAACAAAAAACGGTAGTCGACACCATGTTGACCAAGTTGGCCGTCTGTAGTACGTTACACAGTGCGCAAATCACAAAATTAAAAACGCGCAGTCGAACCATTGCGGTTTTTTTTTTTTTTTAATTGTAGACGGATGATAAAGTTATGAAATATGAATATGATGTCTCCTGTACCGGATCGTAGTGTAGTTTCTATTAAACATTACATAATTTCACATTTGTATAATTGTATTATTTTATATTATTAATAGCTTTAGTGCAATGTATGTTCAACACCTTTTTATCCCAAACCTTGAATTTGTAACTCGGTTTGAATGTAAGTGTAACATTTTTATACCTCGGTTTATGTATTTTATCGGAAATAATATTGTTGTTAATTAATTTTAAAAATATTCCGTCTACGTCGGAAACGGGCGTTCGCTTTCTAAAAGATAATCGTTTACCCCTAATATGTTTCCGATGAATAGGTTGACAAAATACCTAAATAACTTGAAAATCTATCAAACTTACTAAAATTCTTGGATATTTATAAGAACCCAAGTGTAATAGGTTTTATACAACGTCATTATTTACTAATTCAATCAAAATTTAAAAAATGTATTACGAAGTCTGACGATTTGAAATACATTTATTAAATATAATATGGGTATAAAATATAAATGTATAATCAAATATAGTAGGTACCTACTCCGTACATAAGAAGTCGCTCGGACTTTTCGTTCTCGAATTTTTATTTAACCATTATCATTAGATCGATATGTTCAAAGTCTGATTAAAAGTTCGCCTGAATGTGTATTAATGTAAATCGTGAAAAATACTACAGAAATCCGATGATTTTAAATTCATTACTATGAGATATAAAAATTAATAACTATAGTATGGGTACCTACCAGGGCTTGAAAACGTTATATTTATAACGTTATAACGGAATAAAATCGATAACGTTAAAAACGAAAAACGTTATAACGCAAAACAAAAATAACGTTATAAAACGAAAAACGTTATAACGTAAAAATTAATAACGTTTTCAAGCCCTGGTACCTACCTATTTTATGAATCAGTGGGACAGACTTAAATACTTAATACGGACTCGTCACAGCCATAGGGTATTATATAACGCATAATTTAATTAAATACTTATTCGGATCTATTAAATAGGCAGGTACACTGGTTAAAGTGGAATATATTTGCAGGGGGACTATAGCTAATGCAAAAAAAAGACATCCCCTGAACCAGTGTCGTAATATTTTTAAAATATTTATATAAATTTTAATTTTAATCCATGTTATTATCGACCTAATTTGTAAAAATGTATCACGGACGTATATATGTATATACCTATTATTATGTGTAATGTACATACTCTGTGGTTATAACTTTAAAATAAGCATATCAGTTACCTATATTCCGGCCAAGGAGACAATGTCTGGAGTACAAAGAAAAATCGAAACAGTTTTTTTATAATATAGATCTTTGCACACAATTTATAACTAAATACCATTTTTTAAACTTTTTTTATTTAATTTTTGAATATTATGTACAAAAGAACAAATTCAGTTTCAACTTTTAATTATGCATTTAGAAATATAAAGGGGACGACGCCAAACTTAAGCTAAGCAAAGAAGGGGGACGCCGTCCCCCTCCGTCCTCCCTCACTTTAACCACTGGGTGGGTACAAAATTTAATTCAAACAAACGAAGAAAAAATGACAAGAAATATTAAATAATAAAAATTACAATGATAAGAAAATATTTTACGATTTCGGATAGGTATCGGATAAAAAAATGTCGCAAAAAAATCGGATCGGCGGAGTGGGATTCGAACCAGCCTACCCGTATTGAAAGTTCATCCCCATAATCGATAAATACATAAGTCGAAATTTCTCGTATTTAAATTATTGAGATGACAAATGACACCGTAAGTAAATTGACATATAATAATATAGGTATACCTATACATATTCAGAATACAAAGAAACATTTAGTAGGGCGTTGAGACTAGTGATTGGCATTATTGAATAATTTGAACTACCGACTACTAGTCATTATTTCGTAAAAACTATCGACTATTAGTCGAATAAAAATATGCACTCCCAACTAATTTAAAAATTGTAAATTAGTCGACTAACGACTAATGACTAATGACTAAATATTAGTCGACTAATGACTAAATATTAGTCTACTAATGACTAAATATTAGTCTACTAATGACTAAATATTAGTCTACTAATGACTAAATATTAGTCGACTAATATCTAATGACCAATGACTAAATATTAGTCAACTAATAGTTAACGAATAAATCAGTCGAATAACGGCCAAATTAGTTGAATAACAACTAAATTAGTCGACTTACGATATATGAGTAAATTAATTGAACAACGGCCAAGTTAGTTGACTAATAACTAAATTAGTCGACTTACGATATTCGAGTAAATTAGTCGACTAATGACTAATGAGTAATGGATACGTTTTTCGACTAATGAAATAAAAAAACAAAAAACATTGAATTTATATTAATTTCTGTAAATATATTGCTGTTTAAATAATCTTTCTTTAATTATAAAAATAATAATAAAAATCAACTTGTAATGATTATTAGAAATATATAAATAATAATAATACTAGAAATGAAAAAAAAATGCTGGTTACTCAATGTTAATTTTATTTAAATATATAATAATAATAATATACAAAGTGTTCCATACAGAAATATTACTATTAGGTGGGTGAGTGGATATCAGTGACTTAAGTGTTTATTTGTACGAGTCCCTGATTGGTATGATTTCGGTATGGAACGTACTGTATATATTATGTGTCTGTATTTTTATCTAATTGTTTTAAATTTTTATTTAAAAAAAAGAGGACGTCAACATTTTTAGGGTTTTAACGATTTCTTTTTTTGCTAATTATATAAGTGTATTATAAGTCATTTAGTCATTTAATCATTATTCGACTAATATTTAGTCATTAGTCATTAGTCGACTAATTTGTTGTTGTTAGTTGACTAATTTACTTATTCACTACTTTGTTATTAGTCGGTAGTGCTCATCACTAGTTAAGACGTCTGGGAAACACTAATCTAACGCCCGTGGCGTTGAAAAACGTAGCGAAAAGTCGTTAAAGTGGATTTTGGAAGTTCGGGGTGATAACACTACGGCACGGAAAAACGTAGAGTGATAAGGGAAAGTCAGTGAGTTGGGAAATTCGTTTTTTCTTCCCGGCTTCGAAAACGTGGAGAAAAGGCGAAAGTGTAGAGGAACGAAACGCGTAAAAATCTCAAAGCGACCGGAGAATAGTTTGAAAACAGTAAAGGTAAAAAAAAAAATACCCGGCAAGCGGACGTGAATTAAATAATAAATAGTAGGTTTTTTTCATGGAAAAAACTTATTCGGAGTTGGCATTTTACATATAAGATTGTTGTAATACTGCCTGCCCCGATGTCCGCCGCCAGCAAACATCGTATGCTCTGGTATATATAATGCCAATATAATATTATTAAGATTATTATTATTATTATTATAATTATTATTATTATTATGGCATTGATTTAATAACAAATCAATGATGGTAATAGGTAATCATAGACGGGAATGTACGAAGTCCAACAGCATTTCGTACGTATTCAATATACATACCCGGACAGAAATGTGTAAGTTATTTACATGAGACGTAGGTATACTTAATATTTATGATATCATATAGTATATATATTTTTTTTTTTGTTTTTTATAATGTTATTAACTAGAATAGGTGCTACAAAACTAGTATTTTATTGTGTTCGGTTTAATACATTTTGATTATTATACAAGCTATTTGCAACGTATATTTAAATTTATTAAGTTTAGGTATACAGCTTATTCATGAGATTATAGTAAAATGTCAAAGGTAAAAGGTTTTTTTGCGTAAATTGAACCATACTCTGTGATTTAATTCAGTGGATGGGACTAAATGGACTCGATAGATAATAGATAATAATAACAGAGCTATCTTTCACTTTCTCTGGAACGCCGACCGCGACGTGGCACGTGTTCATTGTCGGGGTAGGTTTCTCCCTTTCGGAGACATTTGGGCAAATGGCTCCTGAACTGTTCGTGAATCGTGATAGTATCGGTTCGTAATTATGATTGTAGATTTAATTAGTCACCAACTTGCACTATCCCTCAGTAACACTAATTGGTGAATGCCTAAATTTTAGATTTTTCACAAACATTTTGAAATAATAAAAAACAACCGCTTATTAGTTATCATAAGTTTTAACTTTTACGTTTAAAAAAGACTTAGTAGTTGAAGCGTATTTTGGTATGTAGTTTTTAGCAATGGAGTTGCTTATTTAGCGCAAATATTTGGTGTGAGGTTGTCCGATGCAATTATTTGCTTAGTAAACATTTTTACGAAGTGTTTGCGAGTTCGATTACTCGTTATCACTAAAGCCCTATATCAATTATAATATAATGTAATGATATATAAAATTTATAATCGTAGCAAACACAATGTTTTGGCGATACAGCAACTAAATGACAATTCAAGCAAACTGCATCGCCAAAACACGCCCATTATAATTTTCTATATTATTCCAAAATGACCTCCTAAATAATTACACAGGCAAATTATATTGAAAATTTAAATTTCCATTACTCATGTATTATTTAACTTAAAATGTTGATTATATAATAAATTCTATAATTCGATAAATAGGAAAAATTATTATTAGCATTTACAAAAAAAATTGCTATTAAAATTTGTATCGGAATGCACGGAATTTATTTATATACAAA
This sequence comes from Pemphigus obesinymphae, assembly GCA_025469235.1. NCBI lineage: Eukaryota > Metazoa > Arthropoda > Insecta > Hemiptera > Aphididae > Pemphigus > Pemphigus obesinymphae. Next base: position 14,207 of record JAIPRL010004526.1, on the reverse strand, counting down.
AATAGTGAGGGCATAAAAATGGGTTTTTTTTTTTAGATATATTGACAATTTGTGGTAGGCATTCAGATCTTAGCCATATATTGAGTGTTTCCAATCATGGACACACGCTGCCTGTATTTATCGCATTTAGTATAATATGTATTCTATTGATACACGTTGCTCAAACAATGAGTTTTTTTTTTAATAGTATTGATCAAAATATATTATTTGTACTATGTAGGAAATTAAGTATTTGCATTTGTAAAACGCTCTACGTTATAACCACGCTTCTTAACTGTAACGGTTCTGTAAAATAGCAGTACAACGCGGTGCAATTTTTCTATAAGCGCATTTTCCAATGATTCATACCTATTATATATGCACATATATAATATGTACCTATTATATTATAAATATAATAATATTTTTAAGATAAATTTTACTACTGTTCAAATGTTTTTTTTCTATCTAATAAATAAATTTAAAAATTATATGAAGGTACCTGTGATGTGATTTGTACTTAATTGGTATATTTTTACTTACCATTTGAGATTGTTTTATCTATGGGCCAATGTTCAATTGCTTCTCTCCCCCCCCCCCCTAATAAATTGAACATAATCGAATGTTTTACACCTTTTGGCTTGTAATTTATCACCTGACACAAACATGACGTGTATACAAATAAAGCAGGACAAACAATTTAATTCCTATATAAAATGTATTATTTTAAAACGATGTGTAAAGTCCTGAATGTTTAAATTACGAAAACTGAATATGTTTTCTGGATTGTATTTAGTAAAGTGACCAGGTTTTATATTTTTTCACAAATTTTACAAGCGTTTTGTAGGTACTCCTTTAATCCTTAAATCTTAAAATTGTACAATTAGTCAATCCTTTAATTTAAAACTTTAATGCCTAATTCAGGTTTTTGACCATTTAAAAATTTGTTTATTGTTTGATTATTATTACTTGTATAGTTGTGGGTAAAACATAATTCCGTATATTAATTATTCAGCAATACCTTTGTTTTTACTTTTTGTACGTTACGATTCCGTATTGTGTTTTAACGCAACGTTGCCACTATGAAATTATTACAGCACAAATGCATCAATATTTTTTCATCAGAAAGTTATTAAATGTGCCAATGATAAGGGTCTAATGCGCCAAATTACTGTTTTCGGTCGCACCTATTAGGTAACCGAGTTGGATCACTCATCGCTTCGCTCACTCGAATAGTTTTAACTCGAAAATATCCCCAATTCACTGTGAAATGTCAGGTCAAATAAAATATGGTTTAGGTATTCTAGTTGAAACTATAATTTGACAACGTTGCACTCGATTTCATGCGGAATAGTGAAAAGGTAAAACGTACTTTTATCATAATTGTATGGGTAAATACTATTATAATGAATATATAAAATATATATTATAAAAGCCAATAATATATAAGAAAGAAAATATGCCTACAGTATAGAGGTAATGACTAGTTTCGACCACAATTTATTTTTACAAATTAATAATAAAAAAGTCGGGGAAACTTTTCGTCGAGTAGGCTAAGGGGAAGGAAGTTGGTTTATTATCCTTTCGGTCCTCCGACAGGATAATGTATTACTATTAATGATAAATCATTGCATTTGATAAATATGATTCTGAGTGATTTTTTTCAAACTTTTTTCAACAAACCTATATACTTTTACAACAAAATACTTGTTAAAAACGTGAATAAGCAAAAAAAAAAAAAGTTAGATTAGATTAAGTTTAGATTAGTTTAATGGAAAACTCGAACCCATTCCAAAAAATTTCAAGTTTGAATAGTTCATTCAAGTACGAACTTTTTGAGTTCGAGCTGAGTAGAAGTTCGGTTCGATTTGTTCGACCCATCACCTCTAGTAACTACTAATATTAATGTAACTATCCCGTTTTCCTCGATATTATAATATTATCAATATATATCTAGGTATAAGTGTTTACTTGCATTACACTAGTTTTTAAAGACATGGACATGAGCCTATAAAGTTTTATCTATGTATATTATGTTCTTTTTTAACACCCTTGTAATAATCGTTAAAACGATTTGATAATAAAAGTATGTACCTACCTATAATATCTTATAACATATAAGAAAATATAGTAATATATAATATAATTATACCTAAGTAATAAAAAATCATTATATTATAAGAATACTATGTCGAAACGTTACAAAATACCTATATTGTTGCAACTAACTTGCAAATAAAACCAGTTCTTATTTTAAGTTTATTTTTAGTAGTGCGTATAACTGAATCCTCCTTTACATCCATCACCTAAACTGGTGAACAAAATTGATTTTTTTCATAACATACTCGTATTTTAGTTGAACTAGGGTTTATATATGGTCTATCTAGGGAGAATAAAAAATTAAATAAAATATTTTAAAAAAGTAAAAAATGTTGGCACTTCAAAATTAATATACTTACAAGTTTAAAGAAGTTGATTTATTTTTACAAAATTAGTGAAAAATAAATTTTGATAAATATGTGACTAATGACCTAGCATGAACCCATTCAAATACAAATATCGTATTTAACTAGGTAGTTCTATAAAAGTTTTTAGTTTTTTAAATTCGTTTAGATTGGTTTGTGAGGGACGAGGGCATGTATTTGTTTACGTTTTGTCGATTTATATTTGCCTGGCGTTCATATATACGCAGCAAATGTAACTATTCTAGAAGCTGTGACTCCAATCTATACTTCAAATTAAATTTTACAACGTTACGAGTGTACTTTAGAAAGTAGGTATTAGTCCAAAAATAAAACACCGTTATAATTAACATAGAGACATTTATTCTTATCGAAATAAGTTTTACAATAATTGAATAGTACTACTATAACGGATTATAAGTTATAAAATATACTTTTTTTCTTACTTTATTATGTGGTCATGTAGGTATGCTTTTAAGTTTAAGAATATTATACATTATTATTTTTATATAATTAATTGTTTAAACTTCAATATTATGTGTTTTAAATAGAGAAACCCTTAAGCTAATTTTAATATATAAATACATTATACATATAATAATGAGCGTTGAGCAAAACAATTTTAATTTTACCTCACTTTTTTTTATCCAACTTTATTTATTACAATTTTTTCGTTAGGATATTAGATAAGGTGCCAGAATGTAAGACACTGTGTTTTATACCAATTGACTATATATTTCCTATTTCGTCCTCGGTCCTGTCCCACCCTTCATATTTCAAAACATTTTACACCCTTTGATGTTATTATTATTGCGGTGAATTAATAGAAACTTTATATATTATTTTATAGCAGAAACGGATCTCAACGGCATGCCTGTACACCGTGAGCCGGCTTATTTACAGACCATTGACACAACGACACAGGTGCACTCACCTCCCATGACCGGCCAAAATCAGGCGTGCTCGATTTGTGGTGACCGGGCCACCGGTAAACACTACGGGGCGGCGTCTTGTGACGGGTGTAAGGGATTTTTCCGAAGATCCGTCCGGAAGAGTCATTTCTACTCATGCAGGCATGTTACACATATTTTGCATTTTTAATTTATCTTCTTCTTCTTCTTCTTCTTTTCCTTCGCCTTCTCTCCCAACTATTTGGGGTCGGCCACCTTGGTCCTACACTTCCACTTAAATCTATCTCCCGCATCTTCTTCACTTACTTCCACCTTCCTCATATCACTCGCCATTACATCCTCCCATCTCTTTTTCGGTCTTCCCCTCCCCCTTTTACCAACAACATGCATTTCCCTTACTAATCTTACTGCCTCAGTCTCATGCCTCCTTAATACATGCCCGAGTCATTTTAATCTATTCTCTCTCATTTTCTCTACTATCGAAGCTACCCCTATACTACCTCTGATATACTCATTCCTTATTTTATCTTATCTTCTCTAGTAACCCCACTCATCCACCTTAACATTCTCATCTCAGCTACACTCATTCTCTATTCTATCTTTCTACCTACTGCCCAACATTCCGTTCCATACATCATTGCAGGTCTCACCATTGCCTTATAAAATTTACCTTTTAACCTAATAGGGATTCTTTTATCACACAGAATACCTGACGCTTCTCTCCACTTTGTCCATCCACACTTAACCCTGTGTTTCATATCCTCTTCGAAACCTCCATCTTTCTGTAAAATGAGGAGAAGATGTAATAGAAATTATTATTTATAATAATTTAGAAATTGATCTAAATTAATAGATCAAAATTTAAATTATAATATTATTGGAATGAACATTTAAAATTAAAACTAAAATTTACATTAAAAATCAAATAACTAATAAAAACTTTATGTGCTTTTAATTATGCTGTAATTGAGACAAAAATTTTCCAAAAAAAAGAAATAAAAATGTTTACATAACTTAAATAAATCCACTACATTTGCATTATTAGCCATTAATACTCCCCTAAAAATTAAAAACATTTGTATTTCATATTTTTAAACCAACACGTAATAAATATAAGTATCTATACATTTAATTATATGCTTTAGGCATGCCAGGCTGAATAGATTTTCGTAATAAAAACACTTTGGCCATCCATGAGGAAAATATACATTAAAAATTAAATTACTCGAATAGTAAAATTGGATCATATACGCCCAAAATCTGTTTTTCCAATAGCTGCATACCCGTTTAATTATTGAACTTAGTATTTACTATTTTACTAATTATTACTATATGGTATTTGTTTGTTTTAATAGATTTTCCAGGAATTGCATTGTAAACAAGGACAAACGTAATTGGTGCCGTTACTGTCGTTTGCGAAAATGCTTTAAAGCCGGCATGCGAAAAGAAGGTAAGTCGAAAAACTACATTTATAAATAATATATTATATAGTCGGCGCACAAGGTCCCCGGTTCAACTCCACGTAGCTAACTAGATTTTTCTCGCTGGTGGCGTCTGGTTTCTGGTGCAAGTCAACTATAATTACCAAACCCGTCCAATAATTTGGTAGCTATCAATAACTATTTTTGACTCTCCTAATATATGAAGGTGCAAACCTGAACATGTTAGAGATTGGGAAATAAGAGTACCTATATAAAATTGTTAATATATATACGGTATAATATGATTTTTATATCTGATCACACTAATTTTGGAGGAAATTCGGTTTACAAAATTTTAACATTGAGTTTCCCGTATTGTTGTATTTGGTAGTACCTACCTCACTACTCGGAATCTAAAAATATTATATACCTAACCCCCTTCTCAACTTTTTATACAAGCACACACAAATATCTCTGATTATAAGTAAGTAGTATGTTTTGGTAGGTTCTGGGACAAGGGCGGCTCCACCGCCCTATAGGGCGGCTCCACTACTATATGAGGTGGCAACATTGCCATATATAGGGCCCGACCTTTGACCTTTGTCCTTTGACCTTTCTTATCTTTGATCTTTGACCTTAAAAAAAAAACGTGCACCCTCTTATCAGTTGGCCTATTCCTAATCTATGTCGTTATCAACATTGATAACACTATCTCTTATCATGTAGTATGATATCACTCACTATCAATAATGGATTACATTATCTCTTATCGCATCCCATATGATAACACGTGC
>JAIPRL010004525.1:0-37466 GCA_025469235.1 Pemphigus obesinymphae | reverse complement strand
GTAATGTAACTTTTGCTCATAGATGGCGAAAGTTTTGCTAGATTTTTTACGCCCGCCATTAAGAAACATTTTGGTTCCGCTAATATATCTTTCGATACCAGTCCATAGTATCTTAGTCCGTGATATAAACAAATAGACAAGGAATGATAACCGGAATGCATGTAATGCAAATATGTAGCTAACATATTATGCGCGAGAGAGAGCTTCATGGACTGACCTGCGGTAATTTCATGGTAGAGAAAATATTTATGACAGTTTTTCCAAGAAATTATAAACATTTTCGTGAGGCCGGGTTGTTTGCCGTAAACAAGGAAATAGATACCTGCATGAAATATTTTATTGGTAATAATACCTAATAAATATAAAAATCAATATTTATTTTCTATTTTTTAAACTCTACTATAAAATATGACTTTATGTGTTACTCAGCTATAACACAGATAAAGACAATAAACTAACAAAACTAGCATTTAAAATCCTATTTATAAAATTAATTGATAGGATATATATTACGAAGATATCTTTACACTGATTATCTCAGGGAGTATAATATACTATATTTATAACGTATTTGGTAATACCGCAACTTGTTAATGAATTAATTAAATTAAATTAAAAAAAAAAATTAAATTACATACTATCTAGTAATCGTATATTCTTGAAAATTAATTCATTCGTTAGAGGCAAATCTGGTCTTAACATAATGTATTATAATAATTATTCATAAGTTTTACCGTTTATTATAAAATAATGAAAAACCAATAAATGTCTTACGCTGTACATATAAAAACGACAGGAGTACTGTGTGGAGCGCATTCTGGAGGATCCGTCAAATCCGGACCACTTTATGCAGCATAGTTCGGCGTCCATTCTCCAATGTTCATGGGTATGACGAATATCGTGTTCATATGTGTGTTCGGGGTCGGAAGGGGGTGTAGTATTGGGGCACGGAGTCCTAGCCGCCCTTCGCCCAACACCCGAGTCGTCGGCGGTCGCCGGTATATTCTATAGACATTTCAGTTTTGGTGAGATTTGGAGGAGGTCGCGCTGTTAGCGTGAAGTTGGCAGCGCAAAATTTAAAATATCGATAAAATAGAAAATAATATCCAATAAATTTTGTAACCTTTCCAACAAATGACCAACAAATTTGTTGCACTAATCTGGTCAAAAACTGTTAACTTTGCGCTGCTAACTTCACGAACGTACATTTCAGTGCTTATCGTAATATTTCGATAAATAATTCTCCACGAGTCATAATATTATGTGTGAAAATTATGTTATATCGATTAAACATCGCGATAAATATTTTCAAACTCATATCAATATTAATTCCATCCACGCTGTAAGAAGAAACATCGATAAACGATACGTTATATAGTAATGTAAGTAAGTATACTTGACGGTATTAGTTAAGCAGGAAAATTCCACCACATATTTCGATACCTATACGAAATACCCGTGTATATTGAAAATTGAAAATTTTAAAAATGCGTTTTTCGAATTTGAGATTAGAACACGGAAAGTAGAAAAATATCGTATAAGTATACGTTTATCGATGTTTGAACGTAATTTTCAAATTTTATAATTGAATTTTAACTTTTGAAATTTCAAGTACGTACATAACTAAAATAGGTATGATATTAGTTTCATAGACGAGAAAAAAATCCAAACGATCCAACCGTTTTTGATGTCTGTAGAAATATTTACGGGTCTTTGACAGTGAATTTTTCAAGCGTTAAAATGGTCTTGGCATTTTCATAAATTAAAGGTATTAAACGAGTTTAATTTTAATTCGGAATACCGTTCTAAATTTATCATTATATCTTCTGTGTTTTCACCTCATGATTTTTTTAAATACTTTTTCTTTTAAATGAAAAACAGACGATTACAATTTTTATAATATATTTTTTATTGATTTAAAACTACCATAAAAATAACTGTATAATTTTTAAATTTTAAATATATCAAGTAAAACACAGATTAACTTCTTAGGTTAAATTACTCTAAGATGTTTCATTGGTCTACACTTATCCCGAAAATCGATATTATTTATGAAAATTTATTCTTTACATGATAATTTAAAATATAATCGTATTTTTCGATAGGCATGTGTTATCGATGACTTTGATTGTGTGTGGACCATCCGGGCAACACGTAGTAGTGGTTAGTACACACTCACAATAAAAAAAAAAAAAAAAAAAAAAAGAAATATAAATACCAACATTTCATTACTTTTCGTCTGAATGAAATCAACGATATATTTTAATATTGAATTTAAAAAGTAAAATAGGAGTTCGTTATACTCGGAAATATTTATGCGGTACCTAAATCATAAACTGATAAAGATATGATCAACGTGGGAAAACAAAAGTGGACATCAACAAGTTAATGAGCTGTAAACTATAATAGTCAAGTTTGTGTTAACTTTTTAACATAAGTTCATAACTAGTGAATTAAGTACATACTTACTTTACATTTATCAAAGTTAATATAAATCATTATTTTTTTCAATTTAGAATCAAGCTTTATTTTTAAGGAATATGTTGTGAAAAATTAAAACTATTAAATACTTAGCTAATTATTTTGGGCATCCATTATTGTCTACAATACATTTTTATATATGAATCATATTATGGAAAATGAACGGTGGTCAATACAGTGACTCCTAAATTATTTACCGCCATTTCAAGAAGGGTGTATTAAAATATATGTATCAAACCATTTTTTTTTTTATATTTGTTCATTAAAAGGTTGAAAAATTATTTTAAATATTACATTTTTTATTTATATACTACATTAATATAATATAATATTAAATATATGTCACGAACTATATACATTTATTTTATATGTCATTATCTTGATAATATTTTTATTATACAATTCTAACACTATATATATATACAAACGGATAAAACGGTAATGCATACAATACCGATGTAAATATTCCGGTATACGTTATTATATTGTAAATTTCATTTAAGATTTGTTGTACTTCAGTTGTTATTAATATAAGATAGACAATTACATTATACGCCTATAACAATAAAGAATTATAATACAAATTGAAAAGAAATGCATTTTTAAATATTTTAAATTTAAACTAATACGTATAGTATTTATGTACAAAAAATGAATTAGGTATTGTTTATTTCATAATAAAATATAATCAATAAAATACGACTTGGAAATGTAAAAAAAACCCGAGTCCTAAATATAGAGTCTATATATTTTTATTTTTCGTTTGACAAATATGCACCAAAAATATAATATTACAACAATATAAAAAATTTCAATGAACACGAAGTTTCAAATATTTCAATTGAATGCATATAAATGTCATAAAAAAATAAAATATAAGGGCTTACACAGTAAACCTAACGATTTGTCTGATATATTTCATTCAATACAATGATAGAAATACTTAGTCTAATATTGGAATTTTTATTCTGTGAAGTAAATATATCTCTGGAGTTGAAACAGATCAATGGAATATTATAATAAGTTTCTAGGTTAATGGAATAATAAAAATAAAAGATAATTTATTACATCGACTATAAACAACGGATTTGTTGACATTGTGTTCACATTGAATTTACGTTTATGAGGATTGAGTGTACTCTTCCAGCTATTACATTCTTATATTTTATTTGGTCGAAAAATATATCATGTGATTTAAAATGAATGTAACAGCGTAAATAACACTAATCATTTTAGCGACTTAAAAATAGTTCATATTAATTTCATAACGTGTATATCATACTAACATTATATTTCGATTTATCTTTAGATTAATTTTACAGAATAAAGAATACGCATATTATTATACATATATTATAGAAGAGTTCTGGATTTCGGATAAAACGACGATCGAACTATTGTTTGCTAAATATTTTCAACATTCAATTTCGAAATATTCAAAATAAACAATTTTTTTTAATTAAATCGTGTGTACTTAGTTCAACATACTCGTAACATATTCTATAAATATGAGTGAAATTAAATTTAATACAATTTTTAAATTAAACTTTTCGTCAAACTTTCGTATACTTACCTATTCAAAAAATTAAAATAGTATACGATCACGTTTAAAGAAGTTAATACAATTATTTATAGTCTTTAGTGATATACTCGAGTTGAAAGTGATACTTAAAATAAATGTAAATTTAGTTCATATTTAAACAAACGAAACTTACTTAAAAAATGAATGCCGAAAGTCTTTATATGTTTTTATATAACTATTAGAATATTTGAATTGATAACTTTTAATTTTTTTATTAATTACCAAAATATACTCTTTGTAGAAATATGATATATAAATAATATGAAAATATATCCAAACTTGTGAAGTAATATAATTATTTCCAGCTATTATAAATAATTTTATTCACTATTTCAGTACTCAATGAAATAATTTTTCAATGTAGAATAAAATATTTTTTTGTGTTGTGATAATTTATTAAAAATAAAAAACGAAAACGTATTCACTATTATCATAATGCTAAAATAATTTCAGTGTTAATGTTAAGATACGCCTATCTAAAAGACGTTACGAGTATAGGTATAATAAGTTGAAATTTTTATTTTTATGTAAACAATATAATATTACCATTTTTTGTATACTTGTAAACAAAATTATGTAATGTATTTATTTTTATACTTATTGTACTTTTTTTTTTTATTAGACTCCTCTAGAAAACAAATATTTTTTTAAATTTCTTTCTTTAAGCCTGTTGACCTGGACGTTGTGCTAAGTGTCTTAAAGTGTGTTTCTTGACAGTTAACCTGATTACTATCTTCCAAGTGATCTAAAATAAAAACGTTGAATAGAAGTAGTTTTTATACATATATATAGAATATCGAAGAATGGTGACTGATAACCATTTTTTTTTATTTTACTCAATAATCTACAGGAATTATAAACTAAATATTTAAGTAATTTTATTGAATTTACTTCAAACGACAACCACATATATGTGTACGTGTATAAAAATGTACATCACATCTTTTCATTCAAAATTACTCGAAAGATAATTATTTACACGACATAAAGGTACATAAAGACTAAAAAGCGATTTTAATTTATTTTTAAATTTTTTATTACCTATATTTATAATAAAGTATTTGAAAAAAATTTGAAATATATATGATCAAGTATTTTTGGAAACATTAAATTATAATATTATGAAGGTTAGAGTTACAATAGTTATAATATGTTGATAGTGTATATCGCTTGTATTGGAGATCTTTAGTAGTCTTCATTTACTAATATTCTCTGAAATATATAATTCAACGTACGTACTTATTCATTCGATGTTGTGTCTGCGTTTAAATCATGTTTTCTGGCTCATTAGAGACTGTTTATATTAGCCTACAAAATACTATATATTGTAATTATTTATACTCGGGGGATCGGTCCATTCGTGTACGTTGTTCAAGCTCAATTTATTATACGAAATTGACCTATTGAATTTATAGAAAAAAAAATAGTTTCCTATCATTAACCCTATAGTTTGACTTGAATTAGTTCTAATTGCAGTAATGGGTCAATTGTGGTAATTGCGAACAATGATATACAAGTTTCGTAAATGTCTATAAATTTAATTTAGAAAGTAATTTTAATTTTGTTGTTTTGACAACAACATTTTACTACATAATATATTTGCTTACACTCAATTTACAGTTTTTTGGGAGAAATAAAATTTGGTCAGAATAAATATATTACTTGATTTTTGATTGGCCCTTAATGTGTGAAATTTTTTATAAACATGATTATAGGCGGGTGCTATAGGTGCGTACTTATCCCACTACTTTCTGTAGGAATATATTTTGAAATCTTCTGGAGTACATTTAGGACCACTCATTTTTGTCGGCTATTTATTAGTAAAATTTATAAGAATATTAATGTTTCATATAGTTTATTATTTTATTTTGTTTACATCTCAAATAGTTGGGAGAGATGGCGAAAGAGAAGAAGATTTTATTTTGTTTATAATGTAGAGTAAATTCGTTTTAGTGTATTTTACTAGTCTCATTATTAATCAGTAATTTACATTTATGAACGTGTTAACAGCAAAATAAATAAAAATAAAAATTATGTGTATCCTCAATCTGATCATCAATTGTTAAAAAAATTCATTTTGATATCTATAAAGATAGTTGAATAATGTATGGATAAAGTCACATTGGGTCAAAAGTGTAAACGTGGAATTTACGCTACGAAAAAATATACAATTTACCAACAAACCTCCATAATAATACCTTATTTATAAAACTTTAAATTCATATTTCCAATTTAATGACGTCGATCAAATTTCGATCCTTTCAAATTAGTTTTCTTATATATTTATTTTTATACATTTTCTTTATAAAAAAACTTTTCTTGTAAATAGTACACCGCACTGTTTGTATAGAAAATATAATATATAAATATTGTGATGTATGTGTCAAAATCATATGAATAAAATCTTTATATCATGTTATACATTCTACGAGATTGACCTACATAACATACGATCAGATAAGTTCTATTGAAATCAAATAAAAATATGCTTTCATTTAATATTTTTATGTATAACAATATCATCAATTTAATGACTATATATAATATGTTATTTTACAATATAAGAAATTGTGAAAAGGACGAATATTTTTGACATTATACCCGTATTTTATGGAATTAATTGGTATACGAAAAAAAAAAAAAACCATTGATCATGGTTTTCTGGTTGTATAATAGTATATACGAATTTTTTTGAAATGTATATTTGAGTCCCAAATAATACATTGCTCGAAATCCAAATTTAAAAAATATGTATATTGATACCGTTACGTATAAAAATATATCTATAGGTACTAATATTATTAAACTTTCCAAATAACTTCCACGACTTATAAAATAATTTTAAATGTGAAGATTATTTAAAATTGGATTTCATAAGTTTTCTGTGAGCCATTTATAATAATATGTTGTTGTCAAAAAGCTTTAAGAGCTCACTGAACTGAAAATATACTTTGAATTTTAAAGTTATTTCATGAGTGTAGCACATTATATTATATTATATAGTTGACTTCCAGTTAAATTCGAAGTATTCGTATCAATGGTTTTTAAAAGCTATGCAGAATATAATTTTATATATTTTCATAAATAGTAAAATTTGGACGTTAAATTAACCTTAACACGAAAAGTATCAATTAAATTATCGGAATATAATGAAAATACAATACAACAGTGATATTCAATATCATAATAATTTCTTTTTTCTTTTTACATTAACAGTATTATGCAGTTACACACAATTATTATTAATACAATTAGTAAAAATATGGAATAAGATTATAAAAATATAATTTTACGTTCTACCTATAAGTAAAACATAAAATTCATTACTATTTCTATCTTATATTTGATATAAAACAGTTTGTATATATACTACAAAAGACAATCGTTACCGTCTTATAATGTTTTACTATCTTTATACATATTGTACGTAGATTTATGATTTTGTGTTTCTGCCATGGAATATCCGGTGAAGATAAGAAAAAATTAAAATAAATGAAAATTATTGGTAGCATATTTTTTTTTGGAAATAATCCAAAACCAATGATCGGAGTATATTTATGAAAATAAATATAATAATCTAATTTTTATACATTAGAGTATATTAGATTTATAATATATTAAAATAAAATAGGATATGTACATACATTTATTAATATATAGGTAATAAACTACACTAATTATTCTATAGTTTAACATAGTGCCTATATGTATAATATTCTCTATGGCTTTGTAATTTTGCTTTAAGTTTTTATTTTGTAAATTGTAATTATTTATGTACGAGTATACGCTATATTTAACGTGTACTTTAATTACCTATTTTATATTCTGAGTGATTAAATTATTATTTTTCTGTGTTCATATAATTGAGCAGTAGACTTGATTTAATCGCTAAGTCATGTACATGTAAACCCATTTTCGCATTTTCAGCAATAAATGACACCAGTAAGGTACTTCAGAAAGGTCGTATCATTTACCTTCAAAAATCAGATTCAGTTTTCCTCTATAGATGTAGGTAATATTATTTTCCTCCAAAATATATATTATTTATTTATTTATTTATTGTATTTTAAAAATTAAAATTAAATAATAGGTGATACACTATATAATATACTTATTAGTATTTACATCGATACTGTTACAAAAACAAAATATATAAAAATGTCCATTAAAAAAAAAAAAATAAATCTAGTAAATTTGTTTTAATATTATTTTAGAAATTTAATAGAAACTTATAATTATTATTTATCAAAATTGAATTTGAAAGTAAGCCTATACTTACTTAAAAATTCAAGATTCATGACGAATTATTTGTGAAAAATAAATATCTAACAATAATAAATAGCAATGAATTGGCATGTTTTCATTTATTTCTGTCTTTATTAATTATAATTTTTCATTAGATTTATAATAATACCTATATAATTTAATAAAACATAAGCAAATACCTAATTAATCAATTATAAATACCCATCAGTGTTTCCAAAAATTTTGGAGGGAATAGAAACTGATTTTAGGTCGTTTTTTGAAAAATTGTCATCGAGCGTTAATTTATCAAATATATTATTTAATATAAAATGTATTAAGTATGTAATATATACAACATACAGATATAAATCATGTTGATTCTAATGTATAACAGACTGATAGAGTTACTCGTAATTCAATATACTATATTTACATTTTCCAAATTAATACAATGTAATATTTTCATTATAAAACCAATAATATTGTTAATGAACACGATTATCATACAAAAAAAAACCCGTTAATAAAGATTTTTAAATATGTGCGCACATTTCAAAACATACATGAAACCGATTAATGCGCTCATTTTGATGTTACTATTATGATTACATATACTGAGGTTATTAATATTTAAATAGCATTCATTATATTTAAACGTACAAAATCGTTTTATTTCTTTGTATACCTCTTAAATATGTTATATAAAATATACACGGATAGCTTAAATATTGTGAATATACGATATTGTCGATAAATCGATGATCATTAAATAATATTTTAGTACGTATCAATTTGTGTATTTCAATATATATTTCTGTAATTCTATTTTTAATTATATTATTACTGCAAGCACATTTGAGAAACAATATGGAAAATGCAGGACCGAATATCAAAAATTTGCTTATACGCTCTCTTCATTTAACAAAGTATGGCTGTTATTATCGCATTCTAACGATTCGAATGCTATTATAAAGGTAATTATTTATTTTCAGTTTACGCAATAAATACTATATCATTTGTACTTGTATATTATAAAAATAAAGGCACTTATAGCGTGTTACTTAATAATCCAATGGTCTATTTTTGAATAATCCAGGTGTTAGTCGGGTCACAGGCGAAGGTTGAGAATGAATGTATTTGTGGGATTATATGAAAAGTTAATGCAATACAAACGCTTACATGTATCGGTGAAGAAAAGCATGTTGGAATTAGAAAACAAAAATTTATCTAGATAATGATTAAAATAACAATATTTTATTTTATCTAGGTAGAGATAAATATATAATATACATTTTTATCTAGATGAATTACATGTAAATTTAAAATACCATTATCATTCATTTATTCAAATTATGTTCCTATGATTCGGTGATTAAAATCAATTTTAATCCTTGCCGTTTAATTTAAGATATTTCAAAGTTTATAAGCAACATATTGTATATAATACGTATACCTATATAAAACAATTGATTAAATGAAAAAAGTTAAATAGTAGATTTTTATTTAAATTATTTTATGTTTTGACTTTTAGGATTTTGAGCGAGCGAAGAATATATTGATTTTAAAATGATGTTTAGTGTAGTTTTAGAGTAAAGAGATTTTTTGATGAACAATTTAATCTATTTGGTACTTTTAAGAGGCGAGTTTTTGATTTTTTTCAGTAGTTCTCTTATAAGCGTAAAGAATAAAAAACGTTTTATACGGTGTATGCAGTATGAAGTATTTTATAAATGTAGGGGAAATAACAAATTAAATTTTCAAGGAAACAATTTTTTTTTTATTTGACTATTTTATTTAATATAATATTATACTGAAAGTTTTTTATAGAAAGAAATGTTTTATCTTTGTATTTAAAACTAAAATAATAATAATAATAATATATGAACCTATCCAAGGACTAAAGGAACGGTTTTTTAGTATTTATTATTATTTAAAAAAACACACGATAGATTAAAATTAATACCTATAATCATAGAATCACGTTACGTTATACATATTAAATATATTTTAATATTTATATAGTACCTAGTTATTTCTAATATAATATTTATTAGTCGATAGATACAAAATATTATATGTAATATTAATAATAATAAATCATATACTTAACAATAATATTCAAATTTTTTTTATTTTTTTTTTAAAACTATATTTTTTGATTATTAATATTAGTAGTTGTGTGATCAAAGTTTATATCGGTATACATTTCTGAATAATTACAAATTCGCAATAAGATTATTTTAGTTCTCATCCCAGGAACATTATTCAATTGTTTTTTTTTTTTTTTAACTAAATACCTAGTCTAAAAGTTAAAACATTATTATTGTTGGCATCTTATGCATTTTAAATTGCATGTGGCACAAAAGTAAGTACCTTCAATTCATTCAGAAAATACAAAGTGTAAATATATAGAACGTTTTCCCGAGTGGTGTGCATATGAGTGCGCATTGTAAGTGACTTCCGTCCTAAGCGACGACTGACGAGAGAGTAGAACTAAAAGAGTACAAAACTTAAAAAACCGGTAACGAAATTATTTCTACACTGACAAAAGGCCAAATAATAGACACTAAAGTTTTTCATTTTTACCGAGTACAATAAATACGAAAATTTGTAAATGCTTAATATGTTGTATATACCCATGTTTGTTTGTTTTCGTTTGTGTGTATATTATGCACAAAAAAAAAAAATATGCACAAAAGAGTATTAAATATGAAAGCAAGTACATATATTAATTTGAAAATGTGAAAACTCAAAATGAATACAATTTTAATATTATATCTACAAAGATTTTAGGCGAAGCTAGGGATTTCTGGGTTTAACAATGTCATGTGTTCATATTTTATTACATTTTTCTCCGTGAACATTTATTTAACCACTAAAATTAATTCACCCTTTTTACTGCTCTGAGAAGAAATTTTATCTTATCGGTACTCTAAAAATGTAATTTTTAGTTACAGTTCGTTTTTAATGCCGAAAAAACAATGAATATAATTATTTTTTATTTTGATTATGATCATTGATATTATTCTATATAATTTAAATGTTTAAAGAGCACTGGAACTTTCTGGAGGCAAAGGTTCAATTATCTCCTCTATAAAATGATAACATATGCAATTTCTGTAAATATTAGTATTCATATATATAATTTATAACACATTAAGTGGTGTGTGCCATCAATAGATTATTAAAATTATTATGACTAATACTTCTAGAAGCTTGTAACATAAAACTTTCTAAACGTAAATTTGAACGTTTCTTATTCGATCGTTTTACACTACTAAAATTATAAAAGTTTTATAGATCGTTGAATAACTGGTAAAACTTGAAAAAATAAAAGGAAACTCGAATAATAATAATAATAATAATATGATAGTTTTTATGTCAATATATTACAGAACATAATAATATTCATACAATTTTCGTAGAAAATTGTATATTCGTCATTTGTTTTATATGTTTTTACGTTGTATACTATCGTTATATTCATCGTTCAAAATCCAAATTTATTTCCAAATAATTGCATAATATAGTAGTATATATCTCTTGTGTATTGGTATTTTCAAATATATACAATTGAAATGGAAAATATTACGACAACGGCAAAATTTTCTAGCACAGTTTTTATATACCTATATAAAGATCGATTCGTTCAAATTCTAAAACATTTTTCTAATAAACAGTGATGTAGTAAAAATTTTAAAACTATATAGTAATTATAGGGAGTAGGTAGATAAATATATATTTTAACATGTATAAAATAATTCGGTACACTTGAATTTTTTTATCTTTTTTTAGCCAATAAAGAGTTTATACAGTTCAATTTAAAAATATATTATATTTAAAGAACTTTCTAATTTAATATTTTAGATTTAAGATTAATGTAAAAATTACGAAACTTACTAAAATAAAAGGTATAATTTGCGTGGTTTTAATGTTAAATTATCTAATACTCTACGGGACTTAAGGATAAAGAAAAAGGATGGTTTTTAACCATCGTTTCTACATCACTTCATGCTTGGAAAGGCTTTATCTTAGTATTTTGAAATTGTTTAAAAAACGATTTTAAGATAATGTAAATCAACATTTATTTGTCTCCGTTTTCTTTATTAATGGACCTTCCAATCGTGTTTATAGAATAAAAGCATAAAATGTGTTTTTTATAAATGCCAATTAAAAGTATAAAAAGTTGAAAAATTGGATTTAGAAAACTTTCTTTTACAATCAGTACCTACGTATTCGTTCACATCTAAATATAGACGAAACAAGTTTATTACAAGGGGTATCAATGAATATGTCAAAACGAATTAATGAAATATATTTAGTTGGTTATTTCAGTGGATGATAATGAATATAAGAATATAAGCCGTTGTAAATTTACCGTTCCATTTTTAATTTATAAACAAGAATGTTTTACATCTTGCATGGCAATTAGATTTTTTAATTATATTTCAAATATTATTGTAAATAATAGTCAGAAAAAAACATCAATACATTTTATTTTTTTTGGAAGAGTTCGTTTTAAGTTCGAGAAATAAAATACGAAAATATTAGTTTAACGTTTAACCAAATTTTTCAAAACATCTTTGAACCCAAATCCTAGAAAATGTTTAAAGCGTTTTTTAATCCGAAATCCGAAACACGAAACCCGACAAAATAGGAAATAATTTTCAAACCCGTAATCCTAGTTTCGTATGTTTCTATTATTTAGAGGTTGGATAACATAAATTGATAATTCAGTGTATTGTAGAATACCAAAATGATCGTGATAACGGTTTACGGAGAGAAGTTTTCAAATAAAGTTAATACAAATTATTATATAAGATTTTTCATCGTTATATTGATAGTCAGAATCTTTATATTTTGTAGTTTGCACTTTTTGCTGACCAATTAATTAAAAAATTTTTTTTATTACGTTAATGTAATTATTAATGTTTTTAAGTATTAAAAGACTACATTAGTTGCGTTACGTAAATAAGTGAAAAAAATATAGAAGTAAATAACAGCTTATTCACACTCAGTGGCCTCCAGAATTAGTTGATTATTTTAATTTTTCGACTATATCTGTGTGCCTTTTTATTTAAAGTAAAATTTAATAAAATAAATTAAAATTTTTACTGCATTAGTTTAATATTTTAATTTTGAAATTCATTATTTGTTTTATAGACTACAATGTATTAATATTATAGTCTACAAATTTCGTAATACTAACTTATTGAGTTTGAATTATCATTAAAACAGTGTACTGCAATCTTTAAAAAAGACAAAAATTTTACACGTGAAGTTTTAAAGAGTACAACCGGAAAACATATGTTTCAAAATGTACAAATTGAAACCAGATATCTGAATAAAAAAAAATCGAATCCGTTTTCTAGCCTAAAACCGGAACTGTTGGAAAACCCGTTTTAAAAGCATTTTGCGATCGATTTTTCAGAATAATTATAATATATGATACTAACTTAAGTACAACACCTACCTGGTGCAACTCCTTGTAAGTGAGACTACTAGTAAATTCAATACCTTTTGAGTGCAAAACCATGAATTTGTAACCCTATTTGAGTATGACACCTTTTAAGTGCAACTTTTTTTGAGTGAAACACCACATAAGTGGAATTACTTTTTAGTGAAATTCGTCTGAATAGTCTGTGACCAAAGTTTATTGAAAAATAATAATGTTAATTAATTCATTTTAAAAATATTTTGCCTGCGACGGAATTTGGCGTTCGCTTTCTAGAAGATAGTCTTTCACACATAAAGTGTATTTGTTGTAGATCGACAAAGTAGATAGGTAATTCAAAAATATATCGTACTTACTATTCTTAGATTTTTATAAGAACTCGAGTGTAACCCGTTTCACACAACATACGTAAATTATATTTAATAAAAATTTTGAAAAATACCACAATAATAATATAATATAGTAGGTATCTACTCTACATATGCAAATTCAGTCGGACTTATCATCTCGAATTTTCATATATGTGGAAATGTTTAAAAATGCTCCCGATAAAAGTTCACCCGAATGTATTAATATAAATATAATTACAAAATTTAAAAAATACTACGAAAGTCCGACGATTTAAAAATCATTACTATGAGATATAAAAAAATATAGTTAGGGTACCTAATATGTGAATCAGTTGGTTAGACTTACCGTATAAAACTATGGTTCCCAGATGGAAATATACAAATGTCCAAAAAAGAAATAAATAAAATAAATACTTGCCATAGGGTATTATAACAGGTACTCGGTACAATATTATACGTAGTTCAAATGAACAGTAAAAAATATAATAAATATAATGATAAATACTTAATAATAAAAGTTGCAACGATAGGAAAATGTATTAACATTTCGTTCACATATCGCATATCTCACATTAACTTTAAACAATCGTTATCTTCGCAGACGCCGAGACCATTTTTCGCCGATCTTTTTTCATATTTAAACTATTCACATAACAGTATTTCGACTTGTAATATATCCTATACCTATACAGTATACAACTATTCGGAACGAACGTTTCGATCGGACGAAAGTCCGACGATTTAAAATTCAATATAGGTACAAAAATATGACAAAGATATCTACTATGTGAATCAGTCGACTGGACTTATCGTCTCGGTTTTTTTTATAAAACTATTATCCCCAGATAGAAATCTATGAATGTCCCAGAAAAAAACAATGCGAACTTGCCACAGCGTAATAATAGGTATATTATTATATGTAGGTAATTTAAACGAACAGAACAAAATATAATAAATACTTAATAATAAAAGTTGCAACGATAAGAACATTTATTAAGATTTCGTTCACTTATCGAATACATTGGATAAATATCGTTATCTCTGTAGACGTCGAAATCGAGGAAAAAAACGCAAAAAATATCAGATCAGCATAGAACTCGAAGCGGTAGACCCGTATCGAATGTCAGTTTGACAATCGACGCCGTATACCACTAAGCTATCTAATCGAGATGATAAGACGGTCGAAATTTCTCTAATTTAAACGATTCAGATGACGGACGGTACCGTGTTTCGACTCATAGTATAGATAACTACACATATTGTGAACGAACGTTTCGGTCGTACAGAGACGAATCATAGACAAAGAAATGTTCACTCGGGCGTTCAAATGTCCGGGAAATACGATTCCGATCTCTATAGTATTGAAAAATATGTTGGCAAAAGGTCGCAAATTCCGATTTTGGGATTTCGGTGTGATAAGACGACGGCGCGAAAAACGCTGAAACGATAAGAAACAGAAGGTAGAACGGTTTTCTTCCATGTGATCTATAGGATGAACACGGAGCTTATACGGTATGTACCTAAACTTCAGGCCTTTAGAAAAGTCGAAATATGGAAGAACGGAAAACGGAAAAACCGTAAATCCAAATCACAACGGCTATAAAAATGGAAAAGAAAATACTCGCGCAGCCGCCCATACGGAAAATGATCAGCGGAGTTAAATAAAAAAAAGTTTAACGTTTTCTCTTCCATGAAAAACCATCTATTTAGAGTTAGCATATTATATAATAGACCAGAAGCTCCGCTTTTAATTGGGGGAAAGCCCCCAAACCCCCAGAAGAGCTTTGTCGGCAACGCCTGCCGGGTGCAACTCCTTGTAAGTATAACTTCTTGCAGGTAGAACTTCTTGTAGCTAAAATCCCTTGTTGGTGAATTTCCAATGTTAAATATTGCCTCACTGTAAGAGAACTTTGAAATAAATTAGGGAATCTGAAATGATTATGTTTTTTTAATTTTATGTACACATTTGTATTTGTATTGCATTTGTACTTCTGTGGGATTTCACTATCTGATAGTGTCAGCTGATAAACAGGAACGATCGTACCGGCTGAACGGGAACGATTCGAAGACGACAAAGGTGCAGTCGGATGTTAAAATGCCGGAGAAACGCGAATTTGGCCTCCGTGGCGTCAAAAATGATCGCAGAAGCCGATTTTATGAGTTTTATGAGTTTGAAAACAGTTTTCGGAAATACGGAGTAATAAGACGGTAGCGCGGGAAACGATTGTGAGATAAGAAACGAACGGCGGAAAATTTAGGTCAATATCCAGGACATCGGAAACGTTATATGATTTCAGTGGACAATTTACCGAGCTTGATAATCGAGAACTCGGGTAACGAACACACTGGAAGTGAAGAAACCTGAGGTATGATCAATTTACAGGACATTGAAAATATTACATGGTTACAGCGTGCTATTTACAAAATTTAAAAATTGAGGATACTGTAAGCGACAATATCAATGATAAGGACACCGAGATTATTATACGCATACAGTGTCCGGTTTACTGCCTTCTTTGGCCATCTCAACCCATCGGTAATTTAGGAAATAAGAACACAGTTGTCGAGGACCTGGACACCGAATTCGTTAATCGCTTACAGCGACCAATTTAGGTTAATCTTTGACTCCCCTATATTATGTCCAGTAAATACAATTGATACATTTTACCTCGATTTGGAAACGAAGAAATCAAGACTGTTTTAGATCAGTGTTATATTTAAAGATATTTAATATTTGGCGGTACTACCTATTGATATCATAATCTATAGCGCTTTCTCCGGCGTTTTAACATCCGACTGCACCTTTTTCGTCTTCGAATCGTTCCCGTTCAGCGGGTACGATCGTTCCTGTTTATTAGCTGACACTACCAGATAGTGAAATCCCACAGAAGTACAAATGCAATACAAATACAAATGTGTACATAAAAGTAAAAAAACATAATCATTTCAGATTCCCTAATTTATTTCAAAGTTCTCTTACAGTGAGGCACTATTTAACATTGGAGTTTCACCTACAAGGGGTTTCAGCTACAAGAAGTTTGTCCGGGCTTTTTGTCCAACTATTTTTAAATCGGACTTTTTGTCCTCGGACTTTTTGTCCCCGGACTTTTTATCCGGGATTCCCTAATAAAATACAGGATTCGAGGACGCGATCGATCCGACGACGACGCGAAACTATCGTCGATCGTTCGTTCAAGTGATGTGTATTTTTACAGTTATGAAAAAAAAACCTACGAAATCATAGCTACGAAAAAATCATTCATCCGTGTAATTATGCGCGACACCATTAGTAGTCAGTAATTATATAAATCCTATCGTGACATTTTTTTTTTTTTTTTTTTTTTTTATACATAGGTTCCCGTCCCAGGTAGACGTACGGAAATATACGGCATATTATATACATCGTACATATTATCGTATATATATATATTGCGCGCGGCCTCGGCTATTTGTCTTGTGCTCCCACGACTACACGACTATATACGCAATACAATACGATCGCCCGAGGGAATATATACATATTGTGGTCCATAAATATTATACGCGTATAACGGCTGCTGTGCCGTACTTATATAATAATGGCGACGATAGATAAATCGTATTATTTAAATGGGTACATTATTCACCGTTGATTTTAATATTTTTTTCGTTTTTCATCCTACAATTTACATTTCGACATCGTCGCGGCGCATTTACTATTTAGTATATTATTATAGGTACATTCGATACTATTTATGTCGATAAATCAGCCATGTCACACTACGACGATATTATCGTATATGTCCGTATACGAATACGCAGTAAAAAATATTGTAAGACGAATGTCGAATAAACAATATCGAACCGCGTACACTTTGAGTGAGTGAAAAACGTTTTGGGTACCTACCGTTTGCGATACGCGATGGGCGAACATATTAAATGATGGTAGGCGTGTTTCGCAAGGAAAAATTACGTCAAGTTATCTACAGAGATACGCGTGATATCTGTGAAAATGACTCCACGTTACTGCGCGTCTGTTCAATATTATATTATCACGACGATCAGAAGTTTAATATAATATTACCTCTTACTATAAATAAAATAAAACCCAAATCCACAAAAATTCACTTTTTTTTTTTTTTTAAAACAAACACGTAGGTACGTCGGTTATCACCTTCAGTACGAAACGTAGATTGTTCTGTAAATTGAATATAAATGAATGATTGTCAAACTAAAATTACCTATTCGTTTACGTACCATTAATTACCGTATTTAATTGAAATATGTATTTACTCCTAAGTCATACAGTGTTAAATCGTTCAATATACAATATAATGTCAATATATCATTAGAATATACAATAATATTATACAAAATTTTGTAATGCGTATCCATTTACTTTAATTTCACATACAACATAATTTATCAATTCGTGAAAATGCTAACACAAAAGGAACACCGACGTTACTGCATTCTCTTACGTTGATAGCTACCACATGAACATTCCATAAAAACGTGGTTAATGAAAGATAATATTATAATTATTAATATCGTATACCGCGGTTGCGTATTGACGTCAGAGGTTTAAATGCTTACATATAATATTATCTACTCTGCCATGACATGTACATGACGTGTCAAATTCCGTGGAAAAAAATTCATAATATTTTTGAAAAATCGTCGTTGAGTACGGACTAATTATATTACCTATACGACCATGGTTTACTTATATATATGGTTAACAATAAACATATACTTTTATAATACGTTTTAGTAAATTCGTGTTATAGTATATTTTTCATAAAAAAAATTGCTTATAATTGTATTATTATAATTTCCGATAAATTCAATAGGTTTCATTAAATTAGTTTCTCGTTTGAATCGTCGTTAGCTTCTCGGATAAAATATTAATATACGTTTATAAATATATTATAGATAATCAAATTCAAGAAAATTCATCAATATAAAGGAAGTATACATAAAAATTAACAATAAATACTAAATGGCTCGTACGGATTTTTTTCTTTCGAAACTAACAAATAAATTTGGATAAATTAATAGCTAATATATATGAATATAAAATTGACATATTGACAATTGACTCACTCAGTGTAAGTGTATAAAAATCAGAATAAAATTGTTTAATAGTACCTACTTCTCAGATTCTAAAGGCAACGCCTTGTCTAGTTAGCCATGTGTTTTTTGCTGCTTCCTTTAGTTGTTTGTAGGATGCGCAGCCCATCTTCTCTTTTATATCATGGAAATAATTTGTTCTAGGTCTTCCTCTTAGTCTTCGTCCCATTATTTTTCCTTCAAATATATTAATAAGAAAATCATTGTGTCGAATAAGATGCCCAATAAATTTGATTTTCCTTTCCATTATGTTAATCATTAGACTTAGCAGTACAATGTCATCTGCAAATCGTATGCTGTGAATCCTTCGTCCATTGATCTTTATTCCTCCTGTCTTACTTTTCAGTTCATTTATTGATGCTTCAATGAAGATGTTAAATAAATATGGTGATAATGGGCATCCTTGCCTGACTCCTTTTCTAATTTTAGCTTGTTTTATTGTTCCATTAATATCAATTATAGTTGTCTGAGCTTTATATAGTTTTAAAATAAGTCTTCTATCTCTCCAATCAATTCTATTATCTTTCAATGTTCTAAATAAACACTTCCAATTTACTTTATCGAACGCTTTTTCTAGATCTATGAAAGTGACATACGTATTTCTGTTTACTTCTATTCTTCTATCAAGAATTTGACGTAATGCTAGTATCGCTTCTCTGCTCCCTCTTTCATTCCTGAATCCAAATTGATTTTCTATTTTATTCTTCAACCTATGTTTTATGACATTTAGGAGTATTTTTGATGCATGAGATAAAATAGAAATTGTTCTGTAGTTAGAACAGTCATTTGCATTTCCCTTTTTTAGGTATGGTAATACATTTACTTGTGAAGAAATCGTTAGGGATCTTTCCTTTTCGGTGATGATATTAAATAGCTTTTCTGTCGTTGCAATGTCTAAGTTTTTTAATACTTCTGCTGGTATTTCATCCGTCCCCGTTGCTTTTAAATCTCTTAAATCTTTCAATGCTTTATATAACTCTTCTCTCTTTTCTTCTCTTAATATCCAATAACAATTTTAAAATAGCTGTTGAACATATTATGAACAAATAGTACATTTTAAATATTGAAATTTTGGGATATATACATTAGATTAATAATTATTATTGTAAAAATAAATAACATAACGTAATCATAGTGGCAATATATGTCATGCAATAAATAAGTAATTTTAGATAGCAAACTACATCTACGTTACCGTGTTTATTGTTAGATGGCTGAAAATTATGCAAGATGGCAATTGTATCAAGATAAAAATGTAAGAGGAAAGAAGTTATAATATATATCAGTATAGTACATAATCAGAGTGAGCATTTTATTTTTCCTTTTATTTAGGCCAGTCAAAACTTTTGCCCTCCCCCTTTCAAAAACCGAAATTATGCTAATGATTTTGACTCATCATGTCATTGGGTAATATAATATTATATATAGGTTTTATCTTCTAAAAATAAATTTAGCAACAATATACATAGGTAGTAAACATTTTTAGATAAATTAAACTCTTTTTATATTATATCTTATAATATATACATGTATTGTAATTATGTTTTATTTTATTAACCATTTTGTAAGTAAAACTATTTAAAATTTTCTAAAGTAATGTGTTGGTAATTTGAATGAATTGAAGGTGCAATAATAATTATTAAAAAGTAAAAATATTACAAAACTTAAAAAGTATTCCAAATACTTTTTAAAAGCATTTTTATTTAAATACATTTAAGAATGAGTATTTGAATACAATTTAACAATAGTATTCGGAATACAAAAAAAAAGTATTCTCAACATGTATGCCTATAAATATATATATATTACTTATTTTTATTACCACGTAAAGCACTAATGATTTCTTTGTGAAGTTTATATTCTCTAATAATCTTTTTTTGAAGCCAATTTTCTACGTTTATGGTCCATGGATCTGGTCTTTTTAAAACCCATAAAAGTACTGGTGCCATTTCTCTAGGAAGTGTGTCTATTAATCGTTCAACAATGGCTTCTGGTAACTTTAATCGCTTTAAGCACATTTGAAGCCAACAAGCTTTACATCGAGAATCAGTCGATACAATTCTTGTTACCCCATTTTGAGATTTAACCCCATTTGGAATTCGACACAAGCCTATACCTAAATAAAAATTTAATTTTAATCAAAAATATTATAAAAATTAAAATAATACAATATTACAATAATACCTTTTTCATTATTACAACGGTTAATAGTATTTTTATTTTCAATTGATTTAGTTATAAATTTTCTGCAAGAATCACAACTATAGGCTCCATACTTTTTCGTCTTTGCAATTGATTTATAAAAACGAATAACACCACAAATACCACATTGTACTTCACCACTGGTCTGATTTATATTCAATGGACCTAATTACATTGGATAATTAAACTAGGTATTAAAGACTATAAATACAATTTAAATTATAAAAAACTGAATATACCTCCTTTGCATGATTTTGCGTAAGTGTAGTTAATATTGTTGTCTAAACAAGACACAACTGAAGCTGAACTTACATTTTTATTGGACTTATTAAGTTCACATTTTATATTTGCTTCCTGTTGAATTTGTGGACAATCCATTTTACTTATAATACAAGGCTGGGTCTAAAACACATAGGTATTATGTATTAAGATATAATAATAATAATAATATATACACTTTGTTCATGTTAAGATCAGTACCAATAGGCAACTTGTGTGCAGGGACATGGCTTCATTCCAAGCTTCGGCCTTGCGCTCCGCCATCTACAGGAATACTGTATCATTATAGTATTGACAACTAACATGTACACATAATTCAAAATACCTACTTAACATGCAACGCCACGGTAGAGAGTACACATGTTGAATCGGAATGTCAAACAAGAGGTTGACATGGTGGGGGAAGCTGTTGACGTCACCTGACCATCACTAACAAAAAATCATCACAGCCGGGTACCGATCTTAACGAGAACAGAGTATATTTAGTAGGTATTATAGTCAGGCATGAGTGAATTTAAGGGCGTAACGTAGTAATTCCTTCTTGGCACATTTTATTATTATTTAAAGAGTATAAAATGTATTTTGAAGGCAGATTAATCCTTTATTTCATGAATATCCATATTTGCTCCCCCCTTATATGAGCTTATAGTAAGTTATTTAAATTAACACGATGTACCTAATATATTTATTGTAAAATATATTTGTTTTAACAGAAAAATTAAATTTTAAGATAAGTGGTCCAGGATAATGATACCCATATCATCTACCTATTGTCTGTGGATATAACTATTATTTTCTCAGTCTCTATTAATTAATTTATCATCTATATGTTTATAATTTATAATTGTATGCAGATGGATTTAAATTTTAAGCTAGCTTATACATTTGAATACCACACTTAAATACGTATAACCCAACCTTTAACCCTTCAGCATAAAAGATAAATAGGTAAATTAAAGATGAACGAGGCAATCTCTGTAATGCATCAAGTGTCCGTTTACTGACATCCTAAATCACAAACTAGAAGAAAAGTACAAGAACCAAATTTGACTAGTTTCTGCCTGGGATTGAATTCGAAGTGGCTATCCTTGGACTTTAATGGTAATTGATCAGCTGATTGTGTGTATTGTACAATGGTGAAATCCTACTTGCGAGAAATACTCTCAGGGTACCAAGTCACTTTGACCATAGAAGTATATCATATGATGGTTGTTTAGACCACATAAAACAGCTGCAGGAAAGTGCTGGGGCACTACTGTTAGTCAAGAGCAACACAATCCCGCTCTAAAAACCAAAATTCCACACCGAGTGTTAACACCCGAAGTAAATAAGGGAGATGACTTAAAAGCTATCACAGAATGTAACTGGGAAGTTGGGAAGGGTAAAAACCAGCCACAAATCTTACAATTATGTTCAAATTTGAATCCAAAACTGAAAAATTCTGTACTTAAATATGTAAACAAAATAGATACTTAATGCATCCAAAATAAATAAATATTAATGACGAATCCCGAAAACTAAAGTTTATAATTTTACTAAATCCGAATTATTCGACGGGATATCCTGTGGTCAATGATAAATGTGAATGTGCTGTAGCCTCTGCTGCAACTATGGGGAAAGTAATAGGTCTATTATATATTTTCAAAAATATCTGGTTTCAGTATAATTAAAAAAAAACAATTATTACCTATATTAATTTGTAATAACATATAAACACATGCCTCCAAAGAATGTCTACCTCCATATAGGTAATTAATTTATTTGAAAAAAGAGAACATTATTAGTGGCTAATAGGTACCCATTAATTTTTATTAACTAACACGTCCCAGCATGTGAGGGTTTCACCAAAACCGAAATTCCGACTATAGCCATCTATAAACACAAACCATGTGTAACAATAAACTAGGTAGTAAATAAACAAGTGTCATCCCGGACGATGGGCACTCACCGAAATGGAATTATGGTGGTTCTGTTCATCGTACACTACAGCTTTTTGCTCGTTATGTACTTCTGCGGTATCGCCGTGGATCATGATTTTAGAGATTTCGTCATTCGTAAAACCCTTGAAATCGGATTGCTAGAAAAAAAAAAAAAAAACCAATTACGTTATCACACTCGATTTCGGGTTGATAACGTTTGAGCAGTCGCGCTTTTTTTTGGGGGGTGCATCGCTCCGAACCTCTTCGTCTTTTTCGAACGTCGTCCGAAACACGTTCAGCGCAATCGAAATCAATCGCGCGTTCTTGGCCTCGTTGTCCACGAAATCGGGCACGCCAACCGGGACCAACGCTCTCCGACATCGCGTTTTGGGCGGTTTGCCGAGAAACCTGGACTTGACCATAATCGCATCTTACATCATCGCCGCAACGCCGCCGGGAGAATATTCAAATATGGACAATCGATTTAAAACCAATATAAACGAGCCGAATGTCGATCGCTCGGAACGTTTATTACGCGCACGATGGAATAACACACACGACGTGACGGCGATAACTCACGAGCGGTTTACAGCTGTGAGCTGGGCGCAGCGCGACCGCAATGAACGGAAAGCGAGATAAACGCCAGTTTTACGACCATTACGACAAACGCGTATAACGTGCCTACCTATACACTATTATTTATATATATATACAATTCTTTTATCTATACACTGTTATAATATTTGTACACTGTAAACACGGCAATAATAATATTCACGAAATTATTAATAATAACGTTGTACAGGGTGAGCGCGGTAAAAACGGTGCCTAATCTGTATATTATACCGATACCTCCCCCCCGAGCCCGCGTTATACGGCACTGACGACGTCACGTGCGTACGGTGTGCGCGCACCGTACGGTTATATTACTGAATAAAATGTGACGTATTCAGCAAGCTGCCGTGCCGTTATTATCGTATTCCGTGGACGTTTACTCGAGAAGGTCGCGTGACTTGGGTGCGCGACGTGGACGATCGGAGTCCGGGACACCTGTGACCACGACTCCCGGAGGGCCGAATGGCGAAACAAGGAATTACGCGCGCAATATTATTATTATTATTATTATTGTTTCCCACACCGTTACGGCCCCCGGCCAATCGGAACGCGGGAAAACGGTCGGGGTGAGAGAGGCAAGAGAATGGAAAAAAAAAAAAAAAAAACTATCCCCCTATTAAACCCGGGGGCCATTGTATTCGCCGCAACGGTTCGGCGGCAATCTCAAAGACCATATGTGTGGGATATTCTCGACCCGAACTCTTTTTCTTTCAAAAAAATTAACAATAATATTATTCGAATACAAAAAGTATTTTGAAATAATCACAGTTTTGCACACTTCTTTCGTCACAGAAATCATTTTCAGTTATAAGGTCTCTTTGACGTTATTTCCGATGCCCGTCGGAACGCGCCGTTTGTCGTGTTTTTTAATAATTCATCTTTACAATAATTATTCATTACAGTCCCCTATTTTAGAAAACAATTCGTGCTGCACGTTTTTACAACGTATATTGTAGGACTATTTTCGAGGCACGTGCTTCACTTAGAAAGTGTGTTGGTCTCCTCCATTGAATCGGAAAAATGATATTAAACTATTTGTGAAAAATATATCAATTTCATTAATTTTCCGGAGAAAAAGAGTGTTGAGAATGAGGCAGGTAAATGGTGCAGAGTAGATCCAAAAATACATATTGAGCCTCAACAAAATGTATAGTTCGCCAAACAATTATGTGATGGGATTTGTCCCCACCCCTATTGTATATGGTTATTTTCGTTACCATATAGGTATTATATTTGTAAAGAAAATGTTTTTAAAATAAATTAAAAAAAATCAAAATTTTAAAGAAAAAATTCTTACTTTTAAATGTTTATTTTTCACTACACACTTTATTAATTTATACTGCACATTTACATTTTTGTATTACACACTTTGTGTCTAGTGCACAATAAAATAGGGACTGAATTGACTCTTAAATAATACACATTCAAAATAATTAATGAAACATCTTTTTATTAATGGAAAATTATTATATACATAAAAAAATAATAGTATAATAATAGTATTAAAAAATGATACACGTCACTCAAAGTCTCTTTTTTTCTCAATGAATCAATCCTGAAAAATTAAACACGCATCAATATAAAATATGTTAAAGAGTAGGTACATTTTTCAAATTTCAATTTTGTACTAACCTAAATAATCGTCCATCAATGTACCTATAGCAAACTGTAAAAAAAAAAATTAATTATTCACAGTATAATTTAGGAAGAACATATTTTAAATTAAAATGTGGAATGTAATATGAATCAATTAAGTTTTTTAACTCTTATTATCAACTATACTATTATTAAGTATTAAATATATACAAAATGTTATTTGACATTTTATTATAATGAAAATTAAAGTATAATAATTAGGGCATAGACTTTAATACTCTAAAAAATAATAAAAATGTCCTAAAAAAAATATCTTTAAAATGTTTTAAAATGTATTTAAATTCAACAAAAAACAATTCTGGACAGTTTTGTATGATAAAATTAGTTTTATATTAGTCATTTGATGTTATCGCGTATTTATACCGTATCATACATAACATTATTGTGGTTATATTATATCATATCACTGTATTATGGACATCCGGGATATTATTGATATTATCAAAGTTTTGAGAATTACTAAAAATGTAAGTAGGTACCTATTAAAAATGAACAATTTATAAAATAAGACAAATGTTTAAAATTTTTTAATATATATATATTTAAAACATTTTATTCTAAACTAAATTGTATATATTATATTTATTTATTTATACTCCAAGCATAAAAAATATATAAAAAAATGCCATAAAAATGGAAAAATGCTCAAAAATTTAAAAAAAAATTTTTATTTTTAATTTCTTTGATGTATGAATTGAATTGAATTCTATACTTGGAAAGCATTGCCCAAAACCCCCTCCACTAAAAATTATATTTTACATTAAAATATACGCCTTAATAATAATTATTAAAAATACATACAATTCCAGAGGCATCTACACGTGTTCCAACAATTTTTAATCGTATTGTGTCTTCTGGTTGTATTGCAATATTCTAAAACCATAAATTAAATAATATATAATATACAATGGTATAATTAGGCAATAACTTAAAAAATGTCAAGAAAATGATGGTAAGTTTAATTAGACTGGATATTTAAGAATAATTTATATTTGTTTAAATTAAAAATTAAACCCAAAGTATAAACAATAAATCAATTATTGATACTGCAATACAATTAGTTTTATTAGTCCAATTATAATAAAAATACATTTATTAAAATTATACCTAGATAAATAAAAATAGTTTTAAAATACAAATTTCTTGTAGACATTTCATAAATCATACAAATGATTAGTACATATTATTATATAAGGATTAGAATAATATAAGTCATGCAGATACAGATAGTAGAAATTTGTCCACTGTTCTTTTGGCCCTAGGATATAGATTAGTGTATTATTATTATTTAAAATTTTGTAGCAAAGATAAAACATTGCAATCAAAAGATAATTCTGATCAAAGTTCAGTATATTATAGAAACAAAAAAAGTATATGTGTAATTATTGGATTTGTTATTACTCCCACATTTATAAAATAAATCCAACACGAAAGGTAGTTTTCTTTACGTTCAAGGAAATTACTGGGAAAATCAAAATATTACAAAAATATAACTTTTTTAAAATATCGATTTAAAAACTAATTTGCTATGAAAGAAGCTCTTTACTCTGAAACTCCTACTCGATTCCACCTACATAAAAAAATGTATTTTTATTTTTTTTTGCTTTACAACAATATAGTCCTTTTGCAACATCTAGCATTCTAGTTATTCAGCATCTTGAATCTTTGCTATTCTATCTACTTCAATGAAGTTGTTATTGACTCAATCTAATTAACATTAGTTCGGACTCTTATCTGGTTTATTTAATAGAACTTTATTAATAAACCTATTATTAGCTTGCCATACAAAACCAGCCCATTCTAATCTATGGCAATAGGAGCTGTTGAAGACTTGGACTTTTGAATAGTATTGCAATCTCCAAATTGGTATTTCCAGTATCTGGATTTTGTATTGTATCATACATTTGTCAAGAAACTTTCTTTTCAAACATCAATAACTTTCCCTCATATTTCACAGCCATATATACTAACTAGATGCAGATAGATAATACATAATTTTGTTTTAGTCTCTCTTGATAATAAGTTAATCAGTAAAACATATTTTTCATGGCATAATATTCACAGTTTGCTGCATTTAATATAAGTTTTATTTCATTATATACGTTATTCCTAGATTTCATATTAAAATCAAAATATTTTAAGTCATCTACTTATCTGAAAAAGTACTATCCAATGCTGAAGTTTTGCTTATTCTTAGGATGTCTGGTCATAACTAAATAATTTATCTTACTTTAATTAATTGCCAATCTCCAAGTACTTAAATTACTTTAATTTTATGTTTAGATTCTCCCAGAATCACAGTTATCAACATGTGCCAGTATAGTATTGTTTATTAATTCCACATCCCTATTATATCATGCATATCAAATATACAGACATGAAAAAACACATCTTAAAACCAATACATTAATCGCTTGACTCAGAATTTAAAAGTATGAAAAGTGTATATTTTAAAAGTCCAAATAAAATTTTGGGTCAATTTTGTCCATTTCTTAATAAAATTATTAATAAAATCGGGCATATTTTCATCGCCATACTGCTACCTACTTTAAGTCTACAGTGTTCTCATAGATATTGTGTAGTATACATATGCATATTGTTTTGTGATAAATATTATGTTAGTACTTTGATGTGTACCAGCAATACAATTTTGCCACTAGGATCAAGACTAAAACACGCCAGTTTTTGTGCCTGTAACTATATAGGTACCTAAACCAATTCTATATTCTATATAACTACTTAATAAAGCATTAAAATTATACACAACCTTAATAATATAGGTAATATTTTATAAACTTAAATTAAGTATAAATGTGTGACATACTTCTTCTTTTGATTTGTAGCATGGAGGTGATGTGTTTGGACAAAATTGTAGTTCTGATGGTATAGACTGAAATAAAAAATAAAAATAATACAATTTAATTAACATTATTATAAGGAATCAAAAATAAAATGAATTTGTGTGTACAAATTATCAATATTTTGTTTGAAAATAATACTAAGAATCACAGAAAAAGGTAAAGAAAATTAAATGAACTTAACATATATTTTTAGGATTTATTGAGTTTTAATAAAATATAAAAAAGTCTATGAAAGTGAGGGGGAACTTTATCTGTAAGAACTTAATATAATAGAACTAGGTATGTAAACAAATTTGGACTCCCAAAAAATATTTTTAGTTATGGCATAGGTACACAATATATAGAATTGTGTGCATTTTCCTTTGTTTACTATTTAAAAATTAACAAAATTACAACTTACATGATGAGATATAAAACAAGAAAGTGGTCCAATTTCAGCAAACATTCCTACTTTGTTTAATTGAGTAACTACAGCTTCCAAAACTTCGCCTTTAAAAGGTCGAAAAACAATTGCTTTATATTTCACGGTGTATACAACAAATCCTTGTCCAGGGAGAATTAATCCACAACCAATGTTATCAATATGCGTTACAGCAATTACAAATCCATATCTTAAAAATAAAATTATGAATTATGTTTGAATTATTCTACAGTTAAAAATTAATTTACTTACTTCCCGGTACAAGTGCCTTCTACCTCGCGATACAACTTTTGTTTTACTGTATCTAATAGTTGTGGACCAAAATATCGAGGGTGAAGCAGCACATCATGTTCTAACGCGATCTAAATAGTTTAAAGGAGAATGCTTCTTTTTAATTTAATTACATTTATAAGTTAAATATAATAACTACACAAATGACATAGTATACATTTACTTAACATTCAGTGTACTTACGTGATAGAACATTTTTCTTCGACCAATAATAATAAATAATTAGTAAATATGGTTTATTATATTTTATTTAAATTTAATCTTCAACACGATTTAAATCAATAATTAAAATCATGTACAAAATTCAGCATAGTTACAACTTATAAAACAAAAATATGAAAACGTAAACATTAACTCCATCGAATATGATAAACACCGGGTCTATCTTTTAACGTTATAATTTTTAGAAGTTGTTTACTAGACCACGGGAAGTTTGTGAAGTTTTAACTTTATTCAAATATTAAACTAAAGTTAAGTTTAAATTTAAAATAAATTGGCACCATTATTGAACAATTAATATAGAACTTATTTATTAAGTTGAATTTTTAAAATAACTCAGTTTTTAATTTTTGCAAAAACACTTCTATCTTATGTGCAACCTCTTTGAATAAAACTATATTCTGTGATAATATAATCATTTGACAAATGATAATATCAAATAAAAATTAAAATTAAAAACTTTTTGTGTTTGTGTTTTGTACACTCATTAAAGTTTTTTTTATATGTAATTGTATAATTTGTATTAATACATTTGAATTCAGATCTATATACAATGAATACTATACAGATATCAAATATGAGACAGAAAACGAGTATACTAGATAAATCTATTAGCAAAGGTAAAGGTGAAATCAATATGAATTGTTTCGCTTTGATGTTTTCCGAATTAGTACAGTATTGTCAAGGGAAGGCACATACAGTAAATGAATTACAAACAAGGTACACATACACAGGTTTTAGTCAAATATTGTAACTTTAAATAACTAACTGTATAAATATTGTTCAAGATTGTCCGACTTAGGTCAAGAAGTCGGTACAAAATTGATAGATTTGCATTTTTTACGTGAAAAGAACAGCAAACGAGAAATTAAATTGTTGAACATGTTGTTATTCATTAAATCTACATTCTGGAAAGTAAGGTCAAATTAGTCGGTTATTGAAAATGAGATAAAATAACATATGTATATGTAAAATAAAAAACTGTTGTCTTTGCAGAGCTTTTTTGGCCGTGAAGCTGATAAATTGGAACATTCAAATGATGATGACTCAACTTATTATATAATTGAAAAAGAGCCTATAGTAAATAAATTCATTTCAGTACCTAAAGATAAAGGCAATCTGAATTGTGCCATATTTGTAGGTGGTATAATCGAAGGAATACTCAATTCATCAGGATTTGTAAGTATTAATCATTACTAGGTACTAGGTGTATATTCCTAATAATGAGGAAGGAAGTTCATATATACTCGTGTATATATATATATATATATTTAATATAGATTATAATAACAAGCCGTTTTCTTCAGCAATGATCATTCACTTTATTTTATTTTTTCATGAATGTTTAGTGTACATATTAAATGATTTGAATAAGTACCTAAATAAAAAATTAAATACTTATATTTTTAGCCATTCGACATTGAGCTATAATAAACATGATAGTGCATCATACCTTATGCGATCATATATCCCGTTTTACAAAAAATAGGAGAAAACCAACAGAATTCGAAAATATCGATTTATGTAGTCAAATTATTATTATCACTTATTGAAGATAGTTGTTAGATGGTAAAATAATTTTTTCCGGTTTTTTATCCTCGTAATTGTCAGTGCTTATACTATTATATCATTACCTGTTTTACTAAAAGAAATTTGTTCTTCAACAAAATATACATACTAATTCTTAAATAATTAATAGTTTAATATTCAAATAGTACCTAATGTGGTTTTTTTATTTAATAATTGTGTAATAAAATAATAAGTTAATAATAAGTGTACCTATACCCCCAAAAAAGTCACCCATCTCCAAGGTTGGATTTAAGGGGGATACTTAGGAAATCAGTCTGCAAAATTATGTTGCATTAGCAATTATTCATACATTTTTGCTAAAGTCAGCATTAGTTGCAAATGAAGATTTTTTTTTTAACACCCTCCCCCCACTAATAATCCTTGGTCTTAATGCGACCATATATCCCATTTAAAAAAAATAAAATAAAATAAAATGATCATATTAATCATACACACCGTTAGAGAAGATTACTTCTTATTTGGAATATTTATAAACTAATTTTTAATAATTCTTATTTATTTGATTTGGAAGTTATTCAGTAACACTTCAATTTACACGTTTTTAAAATAATAAAAATTATTATACTAACTATATTTTATTTTGTTTATAGAATGCTAAAGTAACTGCACATTGGCATAAAGGATCAACATACATGGTAAAATTTGAAGATCATGTTATAACTAGAGATAAACAAATGGATGAACGTTAATATTAATCAATCTGATTATCTATTTTTGTTTCATTGTTAATTATTTATCTCTACCTTGTACATAAATTAAATGTATTGAAAATTGAACATTCTTTTTTAAAATGAACTGAATATAAAATAATAATTTAAGTATAATATAAATGATTAAAAGTATCTTTATTTAATATAATTCCTTAATTATAATTTTGTTTTTATTTTTTTTGTAATGAAATCATACTTAATAATAATCAAAAAACATATAGCCTATATCTATAATGCATTTCTAAAATTAATTAAACATTTTCTTTAAGAACTTGGTTTTTCTGCTTTTGGACTACGTAGTTTATATAATAGATATCCAACAGCAATGGTTCCATAGGTTGCACAGACAATCTATAACAAAGACAAAGTATTATTAAAATGATTTACAACATGGGACTTAAATAAATATATATATATACATTTAAAGAATGACTATTCTGATAAACACTTTATTTTTTATTTTAAAGTGGAGAAGATACACAATTCTAATTAAGATTAATTTATATACAGTATTTAATATGATTATAATTCAGTCAAATACCAAGGTACGTCTTAGAGAATAATACACAAACTATTTCTCAAAATATAATATATTCCCCCTACACCACTACCACTTCATAAATAATTTTTAGCATACTATACACTAGGATGTCACTTAATTGCAAATATCAGAAATCTTCTGAAGTTCTTATCAATTGCTGCGTAAGCTATATAACTGTATTGAAAATAGTATTTTTTATAAAAATACTCTACATACTTAACTCTACAAAAACTGTGAATAAAAAAAATATGGCAAAAGTTATACATACTTCATTTAAATAATATAAGTGGTTCACAAATTTACTAATTGTTGCTTCACCTATAATTTTATTAATTTTTAAAGAATCATATAATTTTCTTAAAAATTGAATATCACTTAGATATTTTAGATAGCCATTTCAAAATTTGTAGCCAAAAACCAATTTATTGCATAACATTTTATAATGAAGTAATTTAGCTCAATAAGAGATATTTCTTCTTAATTAGTTATTTTGAATTGATTTCTGAATAAAAATATTTGAATTTGATTCCTCCAAAAAAATTATAATTAAATATATAATTTCTCTGTAATCATCCCGGGAAAACGATCTATTTATTCTAACAGAATTGTAATATCGTAATATCATCTTTTAGAATATTTTGAACTTTGAAATGATATATTCCTATGGTAAAATTAGCTGTATTTATTGTGCCATTCATTTTTAAATGGTTTAAACAACATTAATGTCTGGTCTGATAACCAAGGAATAAAATATCACATTCAATTTTTCTTAAAAGTGAACAAGCACTATTAAATTTCCCTGTATTTGAAGCAGTTGTGTCTAAAACAAATGCTAGTACTTCATTTAATAATCCCCAATTATCTATAACTTCATAAACAGCGGAAGATACATCTATACATGATCCTAAGTATATAAAGCTGATAAACAAATATAATCCATATTGTAAAATAGGTATTCCCATGATTTAAATGAATATAAGTTATTTGTATTCTTAATTTAGTCGGTATTGATAGAATAATAAATACATAATATACAATTTTCACATCATATATATGATATAAGTACCTATATCATACATAGATAGGTAGTAATTAAAAAATACGTATACTTCACGGTTTTTATAGTATAACATATAAAGTAAGAATGATAAATTAAATCTATTTTCACTATAGTTTTAAGTGTTAAAAATTACATAATACGAAGAAAAAATAAGAATAAATTCCAAATTTTGAGAAATTTCTGATCTTTGAAGTTTTTAACATATAATGCTGATATTAATATAGATAAAATATTTTGTAGTATTAAATATGTAGAAAATTTCTTATAAATAACTTTTTTCAATACAATTCACACAGTAATTGATAAAAACTTTCTATTTTTTTTTTTTATAATATTTTGTAAAAGTTCAAACTTTGGGCTCAAGTCGACACATGATAATATAATTTGATTTAACTGAAACTATAAAATTTATTTGTAGACCAAATGGAAAACAAAGTTGCCTGGCACTCGGAAGATTTCCAATATTTGCAAAATAAGTGGCACCCTAATATACTTATTATAACGAGAAATAATTTAAAATTTCATTATACAAAATTATATTTACTTTTATACCTTTATTAAATGGCAACCTATATTTTTGATTTAATATTCCAATGCAGAATATTCATCTGAAAAAGTTGATGTATCGATATTGAACCAACAGTTAATTATTTATTAGCATTTAAAGTTTAGATGAGCGGTATAGATATTACAAAAAATGTTCCCCGTCCTTCCAAACACCTCCTGTCTATAAACTTTAAATATTAATAAATAATTAATTGTTGGTTCAATATTAAATATTGTATAGGTACATCAACATTTTCAGAAAAATATTCTGCATCAGAATATCAAGTCAAAACTATAGGTTTTGACCTAAAAAATAATGAAAAATTAGTGAAACAAGTACTATAAACCCAGATTACATTCCACCAAAAAATTTAAGTTTTCTATGATTAAATGTATGGCGTAGATTTAAAAATTATTTTATTTTATTCATATAAATGGGGCAAGTCCAAATATTTTATGATAATTCGACAAAAATACTTTAATTTATTAATATGAACATGTATTTTAGTATTTACTAAGGTTTTACCTTCAGTTATAATACATTTCTATTTATTTTATTTTTGGTACAATTTATTTTATGATAGTGATTTTCTGGATCTATTTAATACTACAATTTTTCCATAAGCTGGCGTTTAATTGATCAAACATAAAAGGTTGTATTTCACTAATTATAGTATATATAAATATAAAATGATATTATATAATGTAACTAACACCAAAATAGAGGTAAAAAGTTTTATTCGGATTGTGTAAGTATTATATTGAACTAAAAATGTATGTTAACTATTGCCAGTATGATAAACCATACATTCCTACCTAATATTGTACAGAAAAGTATAACCAATAATATTGACAACAAATAAAATTATTGAACTAATTAATTTCACAATTACATCACATTGTAATATTATGTTACAATAATGATCATATACCTAACAAGTATGATATAAACATTTTAAATAAATAGATATATAAATACAATCACATTAACTTAACATTTCATTGTTTTCAATGATGTGTATTACATTTATTAGACCAAAATAGCAAGAAGTCCATATAAAATTTTTTGTATAGAATAACCATGACCTTGAGTTGTCATTGAATGTTATTATTTAAATTAACACTTACATTAATACGTCCTTTAGTCGTTATAGTGTTGAAGATTTTTCCTACGCCAGTTAACTTTGCGATTTCGGCTGGGTCTCCTTCTTCATGTGCCATTCTGAAATTACAAAATGCATTTACGGCGTTAATGATATTTAAAATGAATACCACAACGCGTTGGAAAGTTCGAGAAAAATATAAAACAATAGTTCGCTCAATAAATAATAACACAAATTGTTTCCGTACAAAATTTACTTACTTGGTTTTGGATGCTGGAGAGCGGTATAAAATAAAAGGAAAATAAAATTCGACTGACAAAAACAAAACACCACAAGAGTTATAAGTTGGGTGTTTTATTAGCAGTCAATTTCCTTATCAATTGTGAAGATTCGTCCGGTCGTAAAAGGGGTTCAAGAAAATGGTGGACAAATGAGATAACATCAGCCCATATGTGTACAGTGCTATCAACATTAGGGTTATTATTGACAATATTTTTTTAATTTTTAAAATTAATACTAATAAATGTACTAGGTATATAATAATTTTATTTTATAATATTTAATATTGTATTTACCACTATTTTATGGAAGTATAAAAATAATTTCCGTTTTTATGTAGGTAGTAGGTACCTATATGTATCTACGTACAAATAATAATTATTTAGCTTCCAAATCCTATATTTTTATTTTATTTTAAAACACTGAGTAATATTGATTTTTATTTTAAAGTTCAGTGACTTACATAATATTATAATTTAAAACATTTTTTTTATAAATAGTTCTATAATACCTAGTGTCCTACTCCATAAATTAAACAA
The DNA here is from genome assembly GCA_025469235.1 of Pemphigus obesinymphae. Taxonomy (NCBI): domain Eukaryota; kingdom Metazoa; phylum Arthropoda; class Insecta; order Hemiptera; family Aphididae; genus Pemphigus; species Pemphigus obesinymphae. The sequence goes on along the minus strand of JAIPRL010004525.1, from coordinate 1,410 downwards.
TAGTTATATTTAATTAATATTTATCAACACTGCAGGTATTAACAATGTTAAAATTGAATGTTAAGATTGAATTTTAAAATGTAAAATTATTAGATCTACAATCAGTCATTTTTGTGTACAAATAAATTATGTAATCCCTTGAAAAATCGTACTGACTTTAATTTTATCTCAGTACAGTTTGGTCATAATTTCAACGGTTAACGAGTTATAAGCAAAAACATCAATAGAAATGCGTACACCCTTTTTTGAAGATTGGGACTTTGGGAGTCTAGGCACAAGGAGTAAGCGTCAAAATATTTTGTATGTTCATTAGTAATGTATATAAATAACCAAATAATAAGTATCCCATATTTACCTGGGATAAGGTGATCTCAGGTGAACGTGTAATAACACAACATAGGTTAATGATTATGGGGCTTCGAATAGGATATGAAAAATAGGATTAAGTGTGGATAGATGAAGTAGAGAGAAGTATCAGTGGTGTTTTGTGTAATAAAAGAATCTCTATCAGGTTAAAAGGTAAATTTTACAGGACACTGAAGAAGATGCGGGAGATAGAGTTAAGTGGAAACATAGGACTAGGGTGGCCGACCCCAAATATTTGGGAGAGAAGAAGGGTAGTTTAAAATTCAAAATTCATGTCAAAAGAGTCTTTTATCGATGTGATAACATGTTAAAAAAAACTAATACCTATATGATTAGATATACTAGGTACCTACAATAAAAAGTGGTACCTATACTGACACTGACCTATTTATTCTGTGGTAGTATGGTACCTACTGACACAGTACTTTTAAAATGTATTTAAATAGTTTTCATTTGCAAATTTTCTTTAAATTTCTAAAACATTGCCTTTACATATATCCTTAAAAATCGGGTGTGTGAGAAATATCTTAATAATCTTAATAATCTAGAATAATGTGACCATACGTCCCGTTTTTTACGGGATTGTCTGTTTTTGGAAGTGGGTTTTATACCGTATTTCGAAAAAAAATTGGCAGGAAATTGACGAATGACAATTTTTTTTTTTTTTGTTTGCGTTTACCATTTTCAAACCGAATTATGAACATTTTGGTAGAAAATTATTATGATATTCACCTTTTTTTTGTTGATGTCCTGTTTTTTAATTTTTAAAATATGACCACCCTAATCTAGAACTAGCAAAACGATTAAAAATATTAAATATTGTTATTGATAAGATAACAACAGCAATGAATTAAATAAGGATCAGATGGACGTTAGCAGGGCCGGATTTAGGGTTGTGGGGGCCCCAGGGCCCATATAATGTAAAAGCCTTCACAACTGAAAAATTTTTTAGTCAACTTACATTTTTTAAAACTTAAAGTTTAAAACTATGTTACTAATGAAGTAATGAGTAATGGGTAATTCCCTCACTAAAACTCATCACGC